>JAOPJG010000681.1:0-18531 GCA_027478255.1 Dispira simplex | reverse complement strand
TATCTCAACTAACCAATAACTAATGGCAGCATCATCTAAACTGATCTGTGCACCAATAACAACTAATTATAAAAATAGTAACTGATAAACTCAAACTTGAAAGGCTAATGTGAACCTGAAACCATTCACCAGCTCGACATTACCTAAACGAGAACCAACCAAAAACATCAACCCAAATAAGGCAACCCTTGGATAACCTCATCTGCATCCAATCGAATTGCTCCCAGCTTCGATGGTACCTGATGAAATGAACAATCCAAAATGACGTCAACTTTCCGCGTGGGACATAAACTAAAACGAAAACAAATAAAATCCCCACCAAACGGTGGTACGAAAACTAAACACAGAACGAAAAATAACTCCCGTCGAGCATCACATGATCTCGACCAACACCAAATCACCTGACCACTGACCGGTCCAAGTCATGTGACTGAGAAACACAAAAAAACAGAGAAAACTTTCCCACCCTACCACAGATTGCGTGGAAATTCCCGTTCTTTTGGCATCACCCGTCGTGGTCTTGATGCCCCCTGCCGCAGCTTTATCATTCATCTTGTCTTTTAATTTGTACTAACCGATGTACCTTTCTTTGAACAAAATAAATCAATAAATTAATCGTTCCTCAAACAACAACTTTATCTAGAACTCAGTGTTGCAAATGCACCATTTCTCTACGATTTTTTTCAGTTGATTTTGCATAGTTTTAGTCTATGTTTTTTATGGCTATTTTCTTTATATTTTTACCTATATTTTATTATCCCGCATACAGATTATTTTGAGTTTTTTTGCCCCATGGTTTTTCTCAGACTAAGCATGTGATTTTTATGTTGTTTTATGTTTTTCATCTTAATTGCAATGTGTTTATGACCGACCATTGATGTAGAATGGTAGAGGAGGTCTCTTTCTTTCCCTTGAGGATTTAGTTTATATCTTTTATTAGTTGGTAGCCCTTTTAAAGAATAAATACAGTTTCAAAAGACTGGTCGTCCAAAACATTCTTTAGAGGTGGTTTTACCACAGAGACCCCTAAATTTTTCTTTTGCCCTCTGATGATTACAACTGTGGCCACTGGATAACCATTGATTCCCAAGAAATGATGACATCTGAAACCTGTCATCAGTGACTTATATAACTAGAGATCACTGACATCAGTGGAATCTTAGTTTACTTTTGCTGTTTTTATATTCTTGTGAATAAACCTAGTCCAATGAACAAACACATATATTACACGGTTACACTAGGTCCTTGTTCCATTTAAGGCTATGTCACGTGAACAAAGTCTTTGACCCAGTGACAGGGTGAGGGTTCATAATGAGAAATGTCCCAAAAATGCCCAGATGGTGGCTATTCTGCCTGACCCTGGTTTGAGAAACAATGTTGATTCTGACACGAAAAGAGAGATGGCAATAAGATACAATTTATTTTTTTTCCTGTGTAAGACGAAGCCGTGACTATCAATACCCACATACTAGATCAGAAAAACATGTCAAGGATGTGACGTACATAAGATAGGGTATCATAAGGACACATCACCTCTCTCGCATACGGGCGAGCCATTCCGTCTTCCAGATATTAGTGCGACGAACATGGGCTTTCTCCCAACTGATAATAGCAACAACGTTAGATTCCACATTGACCAAAAAGTTACGGAGGGCCAGATCGCCGTAGCTGGAAATGATAACGTAGGAGGAACCCAGACTGATTTCGAGATGCCATTTGAATGGCTCAGGGATTGCTAATGATACCATGAACATGAAAAGTTTGCGAAACTCTTGTTAGGTTGAATACTTGTTTTCAAAGTCGTAGAAACGACAAACCTCCCCCCCCCTACACAGGCCCTCAGATTTGGGCAAGCACCTTGAATCTCGCCCATAATGAAATAATAAAGACCTATTCCCAAAATTTCCGGAATGAGGACGTTGGTATGGTATTTGACGAATAACATGTTGGAAGGGTCATACAAAGACGTTCGTTTCACGAACCATACCATTGTGAGATAATAGGCCAGAGCACATCGACCCCTTGGCTATATTCCCGGCTGTTAAGGATTCCACGATTTCGGAGTAGCTCAAGGGCATCGGATACCCAAAATTGGCAGTTCCACTTAAGGTCTGTGTTGTTGACGAATACATCTTGTGTGTGCATTTTGATGTCAGGACAGTCTTGCTTCACCAAATATAGGGCTTCGATACTGTCAATTATGTCCGTATCGATTTGGCTGCTGTAGAATTGAAAGAAACCGGATGCTCCCGTGACTTCGTACATGGTCCCAGATCGCTTATCACTGCTACGAAATAATGCAACGTGTTGGTATTCTGGCTGGATGGAACTATGGACCACGATATACAAATCCATTACTACTCTGATGTGGGTACTATCTAGTCGTTATTTGTCCGATATAAATAAGGCTCTTTGGCCTGATTGAAGCCGAAAAGGATTCTATGTTACAGAATTTCGTAATGAGCGCATGGAATTTGGATTAACCACCACAGAAAGTTACCGAATAGCGGGGTCGAATTAGATACGTGTGTGTGTGTGTGTGTGTGTTAATTAAACTGGGAAATACCTTTGAGTTTCATTTTATAACTACCAATTGAAAAACGTTTACTGCCCCAAGGTCATTACTGACGAGATAAACTAACGCAAGTGCACCAGCCGTAGCGTGGCCGCAATTACGCTGTTTCCATACAGTGGTTCGAACCCAACTTCAGGGTTTACGTCTCAATAAAAGGTGAGTTTTTTCGTCTGGTCTCGATTGCCCATTACCCTGCCTTACTCTCTACATGAGAATTACTGTGATATTTTACATTACAGGAATACGACACTTGGATGACTTACCTGTAATTACAGTAAAACCTACTAGAATTTAAACCCTAGAATAAAAAATAAGATACTGGATAAAAACGGAGAAGATAAAAAATCGTAAGGAAATGTGATTTATTCGTCAGGAGACATGGAGTGATATCTAAACAAAACTAACGCGGTTGCGTGAGAATAACCATAAAGGGAACAAAGGATAGTGGTAAAAATAAAGCAAAGGAGGTACCTGTTGCATACCGTTACTTGAGTAAAATGCAATCTTCACTACTACTTACATTAATTCTGCGTGAGACTGTGAAGGTGATGCTGGAAAAAAATACCCAATCCGCTGGTGGGAAAGTTTCCGCACATGGCTCCGGTTCTCTCCCTACTATTCCCTTTACAAGCGCCGTTGTGACAAATTGGCAAGTAGAAAAGTAAAAAAAAAACAATGGAAAGACATAATAGAAAGCGTGATTAACCAACGGGAATTAACAGGCCCACATACCAAAGTTCAAGGAACTCTCTATAACTTGCTTAAGTTTTCTCAACTTCCATTTCGTTTTATTTTCTGGCCCGGCCCAAATTTCGTGAGACTTGTATCGAATCAAACATGCGACATTTTTATACCTTACCGTTTCGCTATACCAGGGCAATGGTGACCCAGCCCAAGCTGTTATCGAGTCGGCTCACCAAGATGCCTGCATCCAGTCCATTCCTTGGCTGGTCCCCAACAGTACGTTCTAGGTTATCTCCTCTAGGTACCAATCTGACTGCAGTTCAAAGTTTCCACACTTCAAGGACAACAAGTTGGGTTGCTCCATGGAAACGACGCCAATCCCCAACCGAACCTTACCATTTGGTCAAGCGACACCCGATGGTACAGAGTGAGTCCAGTCGGGGTGCTTTAAACTATACCGGTCGGGCCGCGTTACTTTTCGGTATGGCAGGCTGTTTCTCGGTGATTATACTGGCCGGTTTGATGTACACTTTAATGGATTACGTCGGGAATGATATGGCCCCCGTAGACAACCGGATTAAGAACCCTGCCCGAGTGTATTTGATTAGTGCGTCTATTCGGGATTTAGTGTTACCTGATACCAACTCGGCGTTAAACTATTTGAAAGAGGCATTGAAAGCGCTAGCAAAGACATCCGAACCGGAAGATACAAAAGCTGATTCTAGTCAGAAAACTACCAGTACGAAACTGGAAACAGGGGATCCTGCCCTGGTGGAACTGTACTTACGGATGGGGGAATTATTGGATCAACAGGGCCAGTGGATGGAGGCCTTTAGGGAATACCAATTGGTGTACGATGCCTATTTCAACGACCCCAAGTTTTGGGCTCGGTTAGCCAAAGTATATTGGGGAGAACACCCTACGTTGGCATTTCCCAATCCCGACGACCAGGCGGATACCACCCTCACTACCCAACAACATTTGATGAAAACACTCCTGGCTACCCAAGTCGGAGCGGTTCTTCTTCGTACAGAGGCTTATTCCGAAGCCAAGGATTATTTGGGGAAAGGTCTCCAGAATCTGCAACGGCTCAACAGCAGTCCTGCTACCTCGGACGAAAATGCCTCTGTGTGGCATACTTGGATTCGACAAAACGGACGATGGGCCCGGTACGACATACACGACCTTCACTTTCTAGAATTACGGCTTATCCACACGTTGGCCGAGGTCCATGCTTTACAGGGAGATTTAGATACGGCGTACACATTGTACAAGGAAGCCCTGAATCGTCTAACCCGTTACCGGACCCAACGTCAACGTGCGTTAAAACTTGGTCAAATTTCGTTGGACACCATAGACACCGTGCCTTGGCACTGGCGGGTGATTAATCGGTACCTCATGCGGGAACAGATCACTCTGAGTCCGTTTTTCACACCAGCCACGGCCTCCCAGTATTTGAGCAACCGTGAGCAGTATGTACCCCGGGATCCAGGCGAGTTTCCCCAGCGGCAAGACCCGCGACCCATCGACAGTTGGGTCTGTTTAGATGCGCAGTGGATGGACCGATTAGGCGAGTTGAGTTATGGGTTGGGTCGTCGGGAAGAAGCGGAGCAGTGGTTTCAAGAGGCACTCACGTTATCGGACACTTCCGAGGCTATCCCGGCCTGTTCAGCATGCGCCAGTGTAGTGTTGGGCCATATGGCAGTTCTAGCAGAGGTAAGTACTGGCCAATGATGTCCCACTTAATCTTGAATATCCGTAATTAATTATGTGGACTCTATCATCATTATGACTAACGGTTCCCTTATTTGTCGAATTATATCGTGACGATACTTGATATGATGTAACGGGTTAGAAACACCGCCAACTTCGTGAAGCACAAATCTACTGGCAGTCAGCGACAGACAAGGCTGAAGAGGCGGAAGACCAGCCACGTGTAATCCACTGCCAAAGTCAACTGGACCGACTAAGACAACTTCCAACTTTGTAATGGCTTAATACAATGAATCCTATCACTGCTTTTCACATTTCATTGTGTTTATACTTGACGTTTCCGATTGTTTTCAAATAATAGCAAAAAAAATGATGTTTTGAAGCTCTTGGAAGATATTTAAGGGTAAAACTGTGAATGAAAGGCTCATCAAAGCGAAATAGTGACGGATACGCACCTTGTAGATTGTTGGGCAATAGAGAGGTATTTCGGCTTCCACTGTAGTCGCTCCATATCGACATATGCTCCTTGCATTCGCGTTAGGGCTTGGCCAGCTGACTGATTGTTTTTCGACCATATAGAGATAAATCCGCCGAAGTTGAATGAGGCTCTCACAAAATCCTATGTTATGCTGTCGTTGGTACATTTTTTTTTGCTCCAAATCTCTATATAGTTGGAAAAAAAAATCACCCAGTTATTTTCTCGAGAGATCCCAAGGTGTTGCACAAGCGGCTTATAGTGCATCCTAACCGGTAGGGGGTGCAAAAGTCCGAAAGGGAAGGTGGGACTATTCCACGGAAAAGAAAGAGAATAATAGTGAGAATGAACATCCCAAAACTTCTTTTAAACAAACTCCCGTGGAGAGGGAACCCTGATCTGTTCTCTTTGTTGAACAAGACCTGTGCTCCATGCCTCTTTCTGGCCTCTTTTTTTTCCCATGATGTAAATTGTGCGGTCTTTTAAAATTGAGCCAAGCCCTCCTTTCCTTCTTTCCCATCTCAAACGGTTTTACCGCTCAAGAAAAACCTTTTTATTTATTCGGCTCGTATTTCCTTTTTTTTTCTCTTGTCACTGCCCTTTTCGTAGAAGGGTACCCTTTAAACATCTCACCTCTCTACGCCAGGTTAACGCGTAGAACACCCGTATAAGCCATGAACATCTTTCGCCTTTGCGCGGACATGCTCCATTTGGCGTCCATTGTCATACTGCTGCTCAAGATAAAACAAACCAAGTCTTGCGCCGGTATATCCCTTAAAACACAGGCGTTGTACTTTTTGGTGTTTTTGACGCGGTACCTGGACCTCTTTGTCTACTTTATCTCAGTGTACAACACCTTGATGGTGTTTTTCATTGGGTCGGCAGGGTATATTATTTACCAAATATGGTACGAATATCGACCAACCTATGACGCCAGTTTGGACACGTTTCGCGCTGAATTCTTGATTTTGGGAGCGGGTATTTTGGCCGTGGCATTTCCGGACTCGTGGCACGTTTTAGACATCTTGTGGAGCTTTTCGATTTATTTGGAAGCCGTCGCTATTTTACCGCAATTGTTCCAAATGACGCGTACGGGTGAGGCCGAAACCATTACGTCTCACTATGTGTTTGCCTTGGGTGCCTATCGCGCGTTGTATATTGCCAACTGGGTGTACCGTTATTATACTGAAGGCTACGTCGATGTCATTGCGTGGGTGGCGGGCTTTGTACAGACCTTGTTATACGCTGACTTTTTCTACATCTACTTTACCCGTGTCCTCAAGGGTAAAATGTTTAAGCTACCGGTGTAAAGTCCGCTTACGGACCAGAAATAGTATACATTGTTCGTACGCTGCATCTGGCTATGACTTTGCGTGAAACTACTCGTCCAGTCTATCGGATGTAACTGCCATCATTGCCGTTGCTTGTTTTGTTTTGCGTACGCTGATCATAAGGCTCGTTTTCATCCGGATGTCAAGTTGGTTCAGATCAGTGCTACCCTTGACTCATTAGCAAAATAGACATGTGTGTATGTTTTTTTAAGGTTTCATTTTTCTAAAATTTATGTTGGAACCACCAGGGTGGTTACCAATACATGTGTCAGCTCTGAGCTATCCAGAGTTGATAATTTCATAGTGTCTACTAGAAATTCACCAACTATAGGAAAGAAAATCCTTTTTGCATGCTACAATCTTTTGTGATTATTAGGTATGAAATACCACTAGCAGAGTCCATTATTACACGGATATTTATAAAAATATGAAGTAGAAATACAGAGAGTTCAAAATGTAAAACAACAGGAATGAGATATATCATTAATCAGTACGCCATGATAACTCGTCTTGGGCGGCTCGTTTGGCCTGAAGTTCTTGTTCCTGCAGTTCCTTGGCGGACATTTTCTGCTGCTGTGCTAATTTCTTAGCCAGTGCACCTGGTGTACTACCCGAAGGTGCGCCCCGCCGTTGGGCTTCTTGTGCACGGCGTTCGGCGGCCGCCAATACTGCAGCCCGGTCGGGGGCTCTAGCTTTACCATCTTTTGACATGGGGCGTTGTCCTTCCTGACTGTCCAACCGATATGAGCCACCTGCGGTTTTTGCAGTTGCACCCGAAGCCAAATGAGCTGGGGAAGGCTTGGTCAGGGGGGTCATGGAGTAACTCTGGGAGGCACCGGGTCGGGCTGTGGCCTCTGCTGCTTCAGGCGACCTTAAACACGAACAACAACTGCCCATTGTAATTAGAATAATAAGTTGGCGAGATAAATAGGGCCAGGCAGGGTATGTGTTGTGTAAAGGGCAGTGGTAATTTGTTGAATGTGCGCGCGTCGTGTGTTTTTTTTTTCAGATCAGATGGACAATGTACAATCGAATAAAACAAATAAAAGTCGAACCTACACACACACGCTCGAGATTGAGAACCCTATTGAAATCTCCCCCAACAAATGTAAATGTCTGGGCATTGGGCCTATAGTTAAGAAATAAAATACCCAACGCGCCTCAGACACATTATACGATCATCATGGTAGATTTCTACGTTGCACTGTTGGATATTGTTTATTCCAGAAATGGCCTATAGATAGCCAACAATGCCATTTGCCAGTGATGGTAAACTCGTATACATTATTTCTACGACCAACCAAACCGGGTAATGGGGCCTATGATTATACCCTTATAAATTAGAACCTGACGCCCGAACTTCTTAGATTATCGAGGTGCCCACTGGTTGCTTCGCCCTTAAGACTGAGATGGGTCACCGCCTACACGACAAAGCTTGGATGGATCCTATAGGTGGATAATCCCAGTGCAGATCTTTGTGCTTGGTGTGAGCCACCTGGCCAATGACTATTTTCTGTTCTCCCCCTCTTTCAGCTGGACTTTGGCGCTGCTGTTATCCATACTTCCCCCGTTATTCAATGCCATGTTGGAAAGGATCGGCCGCTCATCCAAGAATGGCGCCTGGGTCATTTAGTTGAAGGATGAGGGTTTATATACTCTTCGGTCCGGCCCTTTCCTTATTGCTTGGATATGTTTCCTGGTTGACAATTTACTTTCTTTTTTTTTCCAAGTGACACTCTCAAAATTCTATCAAGCTTCCTTCCCCGCTCTTTTACTGCATATATTTTGGATATATGTGTGTAAGGACAGGCGCTAGTTTTATTTTTTGCCTTTAAAAAACCACGAAACCCTCGAGTTTTTTTTTTCACGGTTGCACACACCAAGAGGTTCTTTTTTCATTTTTTGTTACACTTGTTTTTGCCAACTTGTACCTGTAATACCAACGCCGTGGGTTTTTGTATGGTGACTAAACCACTCTACTGGACCTGTTTAGTACGTCGGGTGTAGTAGCAATTCGACCGATATGGTCGTATTTCGGCAATATTTCCGCCAAGTATGACAAGTAAGTTTATTACGTGGACACTTAACCTACCAAATGAAGGGGGCGGATACTTGGTTTGTTAGGGAGAAAGTGAGCGTGTGTATTAGTTATTAGTTACACAATAGGAAAAGCCGGAGGGGGAAATTGTCTGCTCGGGCAAACGTAGCTGCAATACCCCACTGTCATTATTGTTAAAAGTATATGTTTGTGATGGTGGTTCATCGGCAATCCTGCCTCTGTTCTCTGTGCTTTTTTTTTCCAAGAGGCAGTACCTCTTTATGTCTTCAGTCATTCTCTTGAAAGTGCTTTTCCAAGCCGTTTGAGAAAGCGGTGGCTATTTATTATTTTTTACTGGCTTTATCCAATTTTGCAATTAAGGCTATGTTCCCGTCTTTTATTCCACTCTCCACCATGTAGACCTTCCCATCCCTACTCGCAGTGGCTATTTTTAGTTTTTTATTTATTTTTTTACCACACTATTTTTTATGACCATACCATTACTTGTTGCATTGTATAGCGGCGTGGGACTATGTTTTTATGGTGAAACAAGTTACCAATCCAAATAGTGTGAACGAAAGTAATTAGCCCTATTGCCACACCTTATAACTTTTTCCGTGATTACCTGCAGTTATAGTTTGGGGCATAGGGACAACTTTATTATATTTTATTTTCCATCATTCGTAGTTATCACCCACCAGTTCCTGATGCCTGTCTGAAAAGGAAATCCTTCCCCGCAGCCAGCGTAATTGTTTTCTAGCACTATTGATTCCAGTGTGGGTGCAATCTTCCATTTTTGAAGTCATCTAGGGCTGATTTACTTGCTTGTTTAGGATGTGAAAGATGAACGAGCTTTCCAGTGTGTATGTTTTTGCCAATAGAATGCTGTTGTGGTGGGCTGTCCATTCTTCTTTTACTTGCTATTTAATCATTTCGCTTCCCGAACTCCGACGCTAACGTTCTTAAACTATGTTTTTATTTTCACTTTATTTTGGATATTATTGTTGTATTTTTTTCTTTGCTCTTCTTATATCGGTCTCATATACTTTCCAACTGTGATGGTAGATTACGAGCGTTATTATCTTTGGTCTCGTCAGAACCTGTACCCTCGGGCTGACCGAGACACTGAAGAGGAGGATGAAGATAAAAATGACAGCTCCAATATGAAGAGTAGTAACATGGCCAAGGAAACCTCTTCGGCAACAGAAAGGGCCAGCTCAGCAGCATCCACTTCCTCCGACGACGAGCTGGACTCGTCAAAGAATAGTAATAACTCCACATCCTTTGCTTCTGAATGTGTCGATTGTTCCACAGAGGAAATTGCGCTCTGTCCTCCATGCACTTCTAACCAGCGGTGTGTGTCCACTACGCGTACCTGTTCCCAGTGCGCCTCAGCGTATTGTGAAGACTTGGACTCAGATGGTCCTTCTGCGGGTACAATTGTGGGGGTGTCCGTAGGTTGCGTGATAGGCGTGGCACTTATCGTAGGGGCTTTGTTCATGATTTGGCGCCGACGAAAGAAGGCCAACATGAATGCCCCAACAGTAAATAATACCGAGTTTGACGCTACCATGCAATCGCGAGGCATGAGTGCCTTTGGCCTTTACTCTGGTAATGCTTCCCAAATGGGTGATTCCTTCTACCAGGAACAAGGCCGGGGTCAATCGGAAAAATCCGACCACTTCTTGTCGTTTGGAAGTCAATTTGCTGATGGGAGGGACACCATGTTTAGCGGGTTGGGTAACGGCGTACCTTCGGCTACTATTAATCAGGCACATGTGCTCAAACCCGCTCAGGCTAAACCCAAGGTAGTTAATATCGAGCTCATGCGTACGGAGTCCCCCGGCAGTTCCCTTGCTCCCACTGTTGACGAAAAAGAAGTTTCGGACGCCGACCAGATGTCGCAAGTTTTGTCAAATGTATCGATTGTCGGGGAAATCATGACCTCATCCAGCCCTAGTCAGGACAAGCGTTCCACCCAAATCTACGAATTCAAACGGCTCAAGTCCATTACTCGTAGTGTGTCCCAGCGGAAAAAAGCTCTCGGAGGTGGAAATAAAAGCGGCGTCAGTTCCGAATCGGTTAGTGAGGTTGATAAAATGACTAGTCGAGAGAATGTTGTCGCGCCACTGGATGCCATGCCTAGTGCACCTCCGGCTACCTATAACCGACCTTCACGCCGGATCGTTCCTGACCAAGCTTCCGTGGATTCTTCCCTTGTGGATAATGCTCCTCGGCCCATAGTTTCTACCAGAGATTTGGCGACTGTACCAGCCGTGGTTACTTCACCACCTTCGCCCACCGTGAGCAATGTATCGCACCCCCATCCACTACATTGTGATGGTAATGGGGGAACTCATCCCAATGGTGGTGTCAGGGATACCTCTGTTGACTACCTACTTTCTTCATCGGCGATTTCCCAAGCGTCCTTTGGTACCAGTCTGATGAACTCTTTCCCCATTCCACCTGATAGTTCGACTAGTACACCTCTTGACTCTAGTTTTGGCGGGGGTATGCAGCAGGATGGTGGCAATAGCAGAAGTTCTGCCCCAAGCCGACCTCGGCTAAATTCGAATCCCGACCGGTTCCAACAAACTCCGCCACCTACTATTGACCGTACTTTGGATTTGGACTCGGCCATGCGCCAATTTAGGAATAGCTGTAGTCCAGAACTCCTCTCCAGCCCGTGTTTGCCACCTTTGAACCTCAACCAGGTGACGGTGGATGAATCATCACTGTCAGATCTTATCGCCCAGGAACACCAGCTTCAACTAGACGCCCACGCGAACCAGGATAGTGGGTCATCATTATCAACCAACGTATCTGAACAACCCCGTCAGAGTTCTTTGTCAACAGCGGATCCTAAAAAGGTTAGTAGTAGTCCACCTGCCAGTTTGGCCATTGTCATAGCAGCGGCCGATCAGAGGTCAAGGGATGTCTCCACTTTCGCTTCTCCAGCTTCGGACACATCGAGCCCTAGTAATCCTTTCTCAAATTCCCATGCCATTTTTGATAAATGAAAGCGGGGGCAAACATGAGAATAATATTATGATCGCTGTAGATATGTTGATGGTTGTGATGTGTAGTAGTGGCTTTACGGATTTTTCTGGTACTCAATATAATGGTGCGAGGGACAGAAAGTAAGTTAGTCTTGCAGTAATTGTCACATATTTAATTGTATTTCACCTCTGGTGTTTATTTTATAATACAGGTTTTTTTGTTTTGCTAACCCGAAATCTCACTTTTACTTTATATGCTTGCCCAAATATGGGATTGAGATGTATTGTATTATGTTGTGCCCCAATGGAATAATTCGACGAAAACTTGATGAATCTGCTGCTGTTTCAACGTTTTTCTTTTATTGACGATAATAGTGATGAAAGACTAAACGGCATTGCTTATCCAACCGCATTTTTCACCATTACCCCAGTACAACAGTTTGCACGATTCTTTTCCAAATTGTAGAGTGTGAATGTGGGGATCATTTCCTTCCCGCTTGAAAATTCGATGGCGTCATACTACATACAGGATATTCAAACATATGGTATACCACCTGATTTTTTGACAAGGCACATCTACGTTACGTAATGACAATGGTATTTATACAATAATGTATTGGTCTCATTTCAATAAACTGTGGAACTTGAATGAGCTTTTGTACCTAGTTTTTTTATAGCTACTCGGCGTTTAGTATTAGTACACCAGTCCTAGGCATAACCAATGGGAAATCTTTGCTTGACAATGGCGGAAACTTGTTTTTCAAGGCTAAACCCGCCTGCCTGATACCATTGTTGTTACAATGCCGTTGTTTTGAAGTGTTGCCTAATATTGTGCCAATCGGTTAGTCTACCGGTAATTCGTCAATGTATACAAACCATAACACTGGAGATCTTACCCAGCCATTGTGATGGAACGGGGTATTGCGTGGTCGAATATAGCACCTTACTCCTGCTCATTTCCCAACGTGATTTTCCTCCCATTCTCGTTGATCCGTCCTTGTTTTTCACTGGTCCTTAAATGGATATTCACAGTGGATCTGTAGATGGGTTGTCGATCGAGGGAAATCGGTGGATTTGTTATTTATTTCAAGTTTAGTTATAGGTTAGTTTTTTTTTTTTTTTTTTTTTGGGGGGGGTTTGATAGGGTATCAATTTGTTCACTCTTCAATCACCATTTCGAGTAATGCAAACTGTAGCGATCGTTTGCAGAGTATATTATGGTTATTTTGTATTGTCATTTTGCTCTTTTGATTTTTTTTTCAGGAACTGATTTATTTGGAGGAAATGGACTTTGTCCTGTTGGTTTGGGTTTTGAGGACTGTGGGTCGATGGTAACCTATTGTGGTATCATCACACTAAAAGGTAACTTTGCCACTATACTACATCACTCATATCCTTCACTTATTTTTTTTTACCCTATTTTTCCGAATGAGGTTCGCGATGCCTTGTAACTATCAATGAGATGTTTGAAGAGTATACAATGTATTGGCATGGTGGTATACGTTGAATGTGGACAGATCTTACAGATGTGTTAGTAATCAGGTGTATAAGGTGAGTGATTCGGAGCAAGAGAAAGTCAAGGTCACATTGCCTAGCCCATTACAGCTTGGACAGCAGTCTGCAACGATATTTTTTTTCCCTCTTTCCAAAATTTGGCACATATTTTATTGAGGATGGTGTTTTCCACAGTATATTGTTGCCAAGTGTTGGTTTAGAGTCGGAGGTTGCCTGTATTGACTGTAGTACCAATTGACACGGGGCGATCCTTACTTAAATAGGGCAATCCATTGCAAGATGAAAAAAACCTTTTATCCACAGACTGCCAATTGATGTTGTTTTTCTATTTGTTACCAAGCTTGGCTTGCACCTTTCCACAGCTAATAATCGACAGGCTGGGTTTCGTAATCCACTTGACCAGTAGATGGCATGTCGTCGTAGAAGCTGCAGCGGTGAATGTTTTCTTTACCAGGACTTTAACATTGGTATAGACGAGTTATTCACTTTGTATTGATGAAAATAACGTACGAAATACAACGGTTGAAACCGAAAAAGGCGAGAAATAACTCGTTGGTATAAAAGGGAAATACCCAAACATCAGTATTGTGTATAGCGCCAGCAAGCAGTACAAGTGCAGTTATGTTCTCGACACACGTTTCACTTTTGGGAATCGTATTGTATAGACAAAGGCGAACGAGTGCTTGAGACTAACCTGGTCTGTTTATGATTTCCGTGCGGGAAACGCACTACAGCTTGATTAATGCCAGGGTCTCTAAATGAACCAGCAGTAAAAAGAGAAAAGATAACAGATAACGAGCACCGGTATTGGGATAATCGGGAAATTGTGAAGATGATGTTGGTCATTTGCCCTTTCGCCTATTATTCCTTCCTAGATGCCGAAACCGGAACACATTGGGATAGTAGTATATATTTCCATACTATTGTGGGGGGTCTACAGTACGACAAGGGTTGACAATGTTCGCTATATAAGTTTACAGTAATGTCCATTTTTTTTATCTGCTCAACTGTAATTCCTATTTTCTTTCTCTACTAACTAGCTAAATGACACCAGCAAATGATTTCGTTAGCTTAACTTGGTTTCGGATATTGCACATGTTTTTCTTTTCCCCTTGTATAAACACCCAAGTTCACACTCTCTAAATACTGAGCTATTTTTATCAGCGCTGTTTATTTTAACTTTTAAAGTATGAGTAGCGCCTTGCATACGCTCCGCCAGTCCACCGAGGGCATGTGGGCACCGGCGGAAATGGTAGACAATGATTATAACTATTCTCGGCAGTCCGCCAATACCACCATGACCTCCCGACCCCCCTCAAGATATTGGTCCACACTTCCCAAACGCAGCCGTCGGTCCACCATTACTTTATTTACCGTTGCTAATTTTACTCGCGCTGTTGTGAATTACGCCAAACTATATAAAACTGTTCCCCCTTCTCTTAGTCCTGCACAACTTATTTGTCCCCTTACTCCTTTAGAAACTCCGTCCGTTGTCCATTCTCCTCCATCTCTTTCCCCACCCACGACAAGTGTAACCTACAACACCATGCCCTTGTTTCCTACGGGGTCATCTCTGGGTGACTTGTGGTCCAATCGACGTGGTTTCACTAGTCCCAGTCGACAAGTACGCGGTTCTTTTCTCAAGTCCCTACGTCACCGTCGTGCTAGTGTTCATATTGCTTCCTATGTGCGTCTTACCGCCGTGGTATCTCCGGTGCAAATGTTTCCAGTAACCGTAAAGAAAACTGATACTATTGAGGAACTTGCGCGACATATTGAAGCCGAGTACGCTTTTCGGTATCCTACCGGAGCTGTGATGGGGTCGCCTGTAATGAACGACGTGATGCATACTAATTGCGACTTGCCGTTTTACGGTCAAGTAAAACAACCACAAACAACTTTATCACCATCGTCGCCGTCGGGTTCACCCGCAAAGGGGGATACTGCGCACCTACCTTTGGTTTGTGGGGCGTTACTCGTTAGCGACGTACCTTTGGTGTTTGAGTCCCAGGTGGGTGATGTCCTCAATATGGACGACGTGGTTCAAGTGGTCAATTTGAACGGTGCCGACGACGACGACCCGGACGTTTTGGAAGACCAAGAAGTAACTGAAGCAGTAGTACCCAGTACTGTAGCAGAAAGTTGGGTCCCCACTAATAAGTCGGCGGTGCCTAAAAGTGGTAGTGAGTCGGATGTTTTGGTCACTCCCACCAGTGATATTGCCCGTTCGGACTCCCATCGACGTTCGGTGGACACTTTGGGCAGTTTTGCCAGTGCCATTTCTGATACCGCCTTACGGGCTACTTTGCACCAGGCACCGGTCGTGTCGTTACCCGAACCTTGTTTAAGCGCCGTTTCGGAAAACGAATCGGGTGCCTATAAATCCCAGGCCCTTTTTTCCGTCGACCGTTTACCTCGTTTGGCGTTACCTCACCTACGATTTCACAACCTATTACGGTTGCCCAGTACTGCCCCGTATTTCCTACACTATTGCCTCCAAGCGGGAGAATTCGCCGTGGAAAGTGCCTTGTTTTGGTTAGACGTGGAACGGTTCCGTCATACTTCGTCTAATGTGTGTCGGTTAATGGCCAGTTATATTTATATTACTTATCTGACCCCCCAGGCTCCGTTATTTGTCAACATTTCGTCGGAATTACGTCAGGATATCCCTTGGCCATTTGTGTCCGGGTGGGAAGCCAACACTCAAGTGTTTGATGAAGTCCAAGAGTGGGTGTTCCAGATGATGAAACACCGGTTGTTGCGGCGGTTTGAACAAAGCGAGGATTTCCAGGATATGTTCCACGACGAACGGTTCGTCCCTCAGGAATATATCAATGACCAAGAAGTTGTAGATGAATCGGCGTTTGCCTGGTGTCCGGTGGATGTGGATACGGTGCTGTGGATTAACGATATAGACTATAGCCGAGACGACCGCAAATTGGCCGCAGAATTGGGTCGGTTATCGGACGAATTCCGGGAAAGTCTTATCCGACGCATTATAGGACAGTTCCAATCCTTGCCTTCCAGTTTGGCTGATGTACAAGGTTACTTTACCCGCCCCCAACATATCAATATATTGCAAAAGGGGTTGCGTAGACAGCGGAATAAGCGACTACTTAAATTCTTTGGCGATAAACCCGAGGAAGAGGTTTTGAAACCGCAATTGCATTTACCTATACAAGATTCTGCGTTGTTGGCTTTTCGCAAACAGCAGAAATTACACCAGCAGTCGCGTAGTAAGCCCATTTCCAATTCGACTGAACATTATGGCGAACCGGATGCAGCTGAACACACTGGCGGCTCAGAAGGTATTGTACCTCTAGATTCTATTGGCAGTACTACTACGGGAAGTAAAGGGACCGAACCCCAACCAGATCATCAGTTAGCGAATAATACTGAACGGCCAGAGTTCCCCGCTGTGTCAGATACCGCTAGTTTAGCCCCCTCGTTTACCAGTTCATTGATGGCCGACCCACACTGGGACACGTATAACCGGAAAAAGAAACTGGAGAAACTCCGGGAATTCTTTGGGGATCGTATCCCGGCGAATATCCTCGTGGAACAGCAACTGATTGACGCCGATGAGGAAGGGGAATGGGCTGGAGTAGAGGACCATTCGAATCGTGAATCAAGTGCCGAGGAGGACTACCTTCAGCTATTACCCAATGATCGTGAACTTACCCAGGAAGAGAAACGTATTTTGACCAAACGACGTCGTAAACTCAAGTACATGTTGGGTGAACCGTTGGGTGCGGCTACGGTGACCCACAATGTTGCCCACCCTTACCTTCGTTACAGTATGGATAAGCGTCGGTCTTATTCGATTAGTGAGACGGAGAGTGTGCAAATGATGAGTCCGCGGACCGTCCTGAATTCATCGGCCATATTGGAAGCACCTCCTAGTGGGTCACATGGTGGTAAAAAGGACCTGAAAAATGGTCGCACTTCTCCATCTCCTTCGCATTCCGCCGAACTGCGCGAGAATAACAGGTTGGGGAGTAACTTATCCTTGCGACGTGGCCGGGAACCTATAGAATTGGAAATGATGCGTTGTGCTCAGTCTTCACTTACCTCGTTGGTAAAATCTACCCGTGTAGGGCCCCAGGAGACCCGCCAACGACCTGGTCACCAAGAATCGTTCCAGCGGGGGACCAGTGTGGATTACGGTGCGACGGGTGATCAGTCTACGGTATTAGAATCCCCGAATTATTTGTACGTTTCCCCTAGTTTACCGGACCTTCGTTGTTATGACGGGCCGATACCTCTCCGCGAACAACTTAGTCCTGCTTTGGCGGACAGTGAGATGTACCCCAAGTGTAAACTAGGTTCAAAAGTGACACATTCTGAGGAAGACCTTTCCCCTATGTCACACCTTACGGCTTGCCCTAGTTCGCAATCGTCCCAGGCTTCTTTACCTGTCGCAGTAAAGGAAAGGGCCATGCGACGTCGTCAGATGGAAAAACTACGCGATGTGTTGGGATCCAACGTACCTTTGACTAGTCTCAATAGGGATGTGAGTAACTTTCCCGAGTGTAGTAAAAACCCCCGTAAGATAACGACGGTCGGTTCCGTTGGTAATAATTCGGTGGCGAAAAAATCCCAGAGTGTGTTTTTCCACGATAGAAAGCTGTCTAACAATAGCAATCAAAGCTCTCTAAAGTCATCGTTGCTCATACCAAACCCACAAGGGAAAGTACTCACTCCCGAAGAAAAGGCCGTGCATATGAAACGGGCGAATAAACTGGAACGAATGTTTGGGGAGCACCTTCCTACCCGCACACGGTTGCAACTGATGTGGCAAATGCCGGCCCATACGAATGGTGACCACGATAGTGTCACTGATATTTCTGGTACGGCGATTTCCCCGGGGTTGAGACGGTCGTCCATGTCGGATAGTCCCACCTTACGACCTGGTTTCAACCATACTCATTGCCATAGTCATAGTTATAGTGGCTGTGGACCCGATCATTCTTCCCAACCATCTATGCAGAGTGCGCAGTCGCTTTTACCCGTCCGACAACATCACACGATGGACCAACAGTCTAGTAACCCGTCTGTAGCATCCTATTCTTCGGCGTTATCTTCTTCATCTTTAAATTCCTCATCACTCAGAGGGATACCCCCAGAAGCCCAGCGTGGTGAACTACGTCAGTCGTTGACCATGTTTTTAGATGACGAAGAAGCCGTCAGTGACTTTATCG
>JAOPJG010000680.1:0-18556 GCA_027478255.1 Dispira simplex | reverse complement strand
AAAAAAAGGCAAAACCTCTTTTAAAAGTGAGATAGAATGTTCAAAAAAAAATCGTTTAAAAATAATCGAAGTGACAACAGTGGTATTATGATAGGAACGATTAATAAAATGATGGTAGTGTACGCCATCCCTTTTTTTTTAACGAGAAGAAAAAAAGGGAAATGGGCGATTTTTTTTCTTCCGTCGAAATCACGTGATTTTCCTGCAATTTTATTTCATCCAAAACGCTAGAGTCGAAAAAAAATCGCCCATATGCAAGTATGATAACATGGGTATTGAAAAGAGGAAGGTACATACGTTCTGGGATAGGGTCAACTATACCGGTGTATTAAATCCACTCCGTTGGCAACCATAAATGAGCGCATTATAACTACCACTTGACTCTATAGATTGTTTAACCCACTTCAGTGCGTTTCGAAAACTTTCTTCAAATGAACACTTCGAGCCGAAAGTATGGGTGATTTTTTTCGTCTATATTACGATTTGGAGCAAAGTGATAACAATTACTTGTGGACAGTTTATTTTATACTTGACTGATGTCACACCACCATCACCGTGGAGATACCATTTTCCATAATTTATTTTTTTATGAAGTTGCACTGACCAGTGATCAAACCTGGGTGTTTTTTGGGGGAAGGCAGTAGCTCTTGTCAGTGTGCCACTGGACCCACCCCAAAGACTTTTATTACGTTACTTTTTGCCTATTTTTTGGGTACCCGTATTTCCTTAACATACGTCAAAGCTTTGAGTCCAGATGACGGGTATAAATTAATTTCGAATACAACTTACGACCGGGTCACTTTCTATCAGCGGCAAGGCGTCAGTTACGTATGGCAAAGCTCTTTATTCATCATCGTGAGGATACTATGATGAGTTCAATAAAAATAAGGATTATTCATCATTTAAAAAAGTCAAAAAAAACGATTGGGTACAATACAAAAATCGATAAAGTACAACACAAGTCAAGCGAAAACAATGGAAAACGAAAGACTTTTACACTATACCGAGTGTAATGCAACAAAAGTGTGTAGCTCCCATAATATCACCACCAATTAATTCTTTCCCGGAGAACTACACTATTCAGACGTAGGAAGCAGGTAGAGTAGAAGGCGTTACGTGAACCAAGCCAGCTTCTCACGCTTCTGGCATCAAAGGCATGTTCAAACATTCATCGGGGGTCCTGAAGCTGTCCGTACGAATACCACCACCCCAGGGGGTATCTCCCCGAATGCTAGCGTCCTCACCCAAGCCACGTTTAGCAAAGGCCTTCCACAACAGACACTTGTTTCGACCACCCGTCAGGGCTTGGTCAGCCTGAATGATGGCATCACGGGCATCTAAAAAGTTGGGACGACAGGGTTGCAATTTCATACCATCAAAGACCAGTTGCAAGGCCAGGGTGTTGCCAAAATCAGGCGACGCCGAGAACCAGTCAGGAGTGAAACCGTGTTGGTCAACCAAGGCCCAGTACACCTCGTAGAGCATGGCGGCCCACACTTCCCCCTTGGCGTGCACGCCCCAATACCCGGGGCTATCCATGGTCTTGTAGGTGGATGGGTTAATGGTCATATTGGTTGAGTAATTGTATTTACGAATACCCGCTCCCGCATTGGCGTAGGATCCCATGCTGAAAACCGCGGTATTGGTAGTGGCAGGAGTCATACGCAATACGGTAGCAACAAAATCGCCCCAGCCTTCGCCCATACCGCCGGCTTCCCCCCAACCGAGACAACCCGAGTTGGCCGGACCTCCCGTCAGTCGGGTACTCACTCCATGGGTGTATTCGTGGATGATGATACCGCTTTCCAAGTCACCGTCGCGCTTAGGATGGATGCCGTCCCATACGTACATACGCATCTTCCCGTGGCGACCGTCAGGAGGGGTGGCAAAGTTGGCGTTATTGTAACCGGATCCGTCTTGTGCGTTGGCAATGACCGCGTCACCGCCCTTTCCACCGCGTTCGAAGTTGTTTTCCTGGAAATTACCGGCCTCCTCCGTAAAACCGTATTGGTAGGTCAGGTCGTGGTAAACGTTGTTCCAATAAAACAGGTTGGTGATGGCAGCATCAAGGTAGGTCTCGGGCTCCTTTGTCAAGTCCACTGGGAAGTCAAACACTAGCTTCTTACCACCGTCTGGTCGGTAATTGCTCTCCCATTTATAGCCCCCATCAGCGTTTTCCTGCGCGTAGGCGTTGTTGCCTCTGGTGTCGGTGAAGGTCTTGCCGTTGCCCTGGTCGTGCCAGCCAAATGGGGAAGCCTTCTTGTCTGCGGGGTCACTCAGTAAGGTACGGTTACCATCCAATGGGTCATTAACGCCCAATGGGTATACATTGTATTGAGCATCGGCCACCCAGTCAACCAGGGAAAGTACTTTACCCGAGTGTGCTGACACATGGGTGTGGAGCCAGTTTTCTTCCATCTCCACCTCTAGATCCCACACCTTTTCTAAAAGACCAGCTTCGTTTAACAGGTAGCGCAAACGCGCGGGCACTTGCTTATTCAATGCATGTGGTACGTTGGCCAGCATCATCAGGGGCTCGCCCACTAATGAGTTGACCTGCTCCATGTGTACTTTGTGGCCTTCGGGCAGTTCGTCGCCGATATGACGCAGCAGACTGAGCAAAGCGTCACGTGGGGAAATTAATGCCTGGGCGGCCTCAGACTGGGTGGGACGGATTGCCGCAAAGGTCACCTGGCCCTGTCGGTGTCCGGGCCAATAATCTAAGCCAGTAAACCAGCGCTCTACCCCGAGTACCATTTCGCCCAGGGCGCCCATATTATCCCAGAGATTTCCTAACCAACTGGGGGACGCGTGAGGCGAAGGCGTGTCAGGCTGCACGGGCGCTTCGGTGGGTTGAGAATGGAAACTGCTCCCCACCGAGATGACGCTGCAGGTCATATCGAGGTTCACGTTCATATCGGCGTTGACCACTTCTACACCTTCGTGGAGTTGGCGCAGGTACACGTGGGTTACCCCGTTATGATGGGAGCGGTACACATCCTTGACCAGTAGGTCCTCGTCTTGCAGGTCTCCGTGGCTCTTGACGGTCCGCAAAGCCACTTCCAAACAGTCCTGTACTGTAGTGGAAACGGTATCCCCGGTGCGGAGAAACTGACCGGCAAAACTGGGCGAGGATTTAACAAAGGAACGACCTGGTGGCGTGGGCCCAAAGGGCTTCACTTCACGCCGACCACTTGCGTGGGCAGCTGAGCCAGCTAAGGCTCCCTGACAGGCCAAAAGGATGGCCACCCCCAGGGCAGAATACACAGACACCGTCCGCATGGTGCCCCCTAAAGCTTACTAAACGTGATGGAAACCTCGTCGGTGGGTTACTTTCGGGATTTAAAAATAGCCTATATTAAACTATGAGTGTCATTCGCACGCAAAGCTAGGCTAAATACAAATAGAGCTTAACTCTGATTAAATACAAAAACGAGTGTGATAAAAATATTTCTCCGAGAACGAAAAAAAAAACTAAAGGAAGCAGATGATAAAAGGTATACAAGAACAAAAGGTCACCTCTCTAGCTAAAACAATAGGGTAAATATTGGAAAAGGGTTAGGGTGGAACTACCGGCTGGATAGGAACACACACACTAAAATAACGTTAATAATACACTTGGTTAAAAGAGAACAAAGTGTGGAAAGCTGGTCACACGATAACACGCGAATCAGAGCAGTAGATATCCGCTACCAAGAGACTACAATAGTGAAAACAAATAAGAAGAGCTACGATGAGAGGAGTTATACCATTACGCAGCTGAGGAAAAGCACTAGATATAGAGCATATTATAAGAGGGAGAAATATAAAAGGACTAAAAAAGCACAAGAGGTGCTATCGATCCGGTTATAAATGCGCAAGGTCAGAGAGACACGTATCCACTTTGAAAGTTGCAAAGTGGTTGGCCCACAAGACCCTCCACAGTGGAGCACGCCTTTGTTCCAATCAAGCCCCATCATCCCGTCCATTTGTAATACGCTGGATGGGGTTTCGTATTAGATCATGTGCCTAAGTGAATGAACCACACAGCGTATCAACTGACTCGTTTTGCCAGGGCCTCATCCCCACCCCCTGCAGTCCTCACTAAAGACAGCTATAGGTGCTACGGGTGACCCTTATTGTTCGGGGAAATAGTCGGAATTATCTATGGCGTCAGAAAGTTTGCCACTCACGCAACTTTAGTCGCCATTGTCGAATAATTAGCATTGTAGCGTATCCGTGGTCAACCGTCCACGTGCTGACTTACCCGGCATAGCGTGTAACCAACCTCGAACCTATAAAAAAAGTACCATTCAAAATGGTCTTGCTTGACTGCGATATTTATACCAAGAGTTATGGGATACAAGCCAGGCAGGATGAGGCAATCAGTCTTGTCATTGTTGCTAGGGTTGCCACGTCCGATCCCGTAAAATGGAAACTGGAGTAGTGATGATGTACCTGTCTCACTGTGCCTGCATCAGACCAATGTTCATGGTTTACGTATATCCTGGCTCTCCACACTAGTGATGGCTTTTAAAGTGGGTTGGTCAGTATGCATAGTCATATAGCTATACTCAAAAAATAACGAGTCACATTTCCATAGCTGGCTGCGTAACCTCGGGCGTGGCCTTAACTGTGTGCACCCATTTTCACAATTCTAGTATATTTAAGGCTTATATCTGGTAATTTGGCGAGATTCACGAAATATACAGTCGTGAATCTGCGCTAACTGAGCTCCGGCTGTCCATTTTAACCATTCTGCCACATTCATACTCTGTATCATTCGGAGCGGGCTTCCAACTCGTACCTTCAGGGCGTGGTTTTCTTCGGGGTAATTTCTTAATTACCATTGCTACAGCGCACTCGTTTAGAAAATATTTTTATAATATTAACAAATACTTTATTCAATTTTTGTACCTAGAGATTAACCTCATCATGAGCTACGTGTACGCCTAATAATTCACTGTAGCAAACGCCAGAGCAGTTGTTTCAGCTTATTATTTTTTGGGCTCAGCCTAGCAAATGTAAAAAAATAAATAAAAATAAAATAGGCGGAAATCCTAGAGACCTCCACCGTGAAGCATCACTTCACCTGACCGGTTGGAAAAGTGACTCCCAAACAACGAAATATCCCATCGTATTAAGTCGGATGTACCACGATGTACGCATGTCTCGTCCACCGTCTTTGAAAAGGAACACAATCCCGAAAAGGTAAGGGTCGGCCATCGATAAGCCCGATGGTGCTGATAGCGTAAATTGGTAGTGCATGTGTTGTGACTGCCTTTTATTTCCTGGGTGGGAAAACATGCGGCTGATGGAACCTGAAACCGTGCCTAGTACATATTTCGCTTTGTTACAACGCTATATACATTCCTTCAAATAAATAACGATTAACCTCTGTCGGAAAATCCGGAAAGTGAGTAAAAAAATGGAAAACACATTACTATACTTCCAAGAATAGCTACCGAACCGCAGTGAAGGTTGTCGTCGTTCGGGCGTATGTTGGTTATGAAGCGCGTCGTTTCGGAACGGTCGGTCCCATTCTGCAGTTTATACGAGACGGTCCGTCCAATTTAACCTTAACAGGAAACCCACGATTCTATGTTCCAACTTAAAACACTTGATTATTCCCAACTAACAAGCTGCTATGCCATTGGCTATTCATACGTTGTCCCATTCTGAATAAAAGTACAAGCTGCCACACAGACACATCCCATCGCTTGTATATGTTGTTCCCTTACACCAGCTGGGCTATTAAACAGAAACATGGTGGTAAGAAGATTTTTGACGGGTGAGTCCCGGAGGAAGGATAAGTAATATGTGACTGCGATTTTCTGTACTCGTGAGACAATGGCCAAGGCCGTTAAAGTAGGTGTTCGTGTAAGTATGTGACAACATGTAGGGGAATGTCGCACACAAGAATGTTCACTCTCACGTATTTTCAATATACACAGTGAATTAATAGAGAGCGTATTAAATAGGCAACCAAGCAATTGGGAAAATCTAAATTGCAGAGCTTTGGAACAAGAGAAAAGGGGCCTGCACCAGTCCAGAACTGGATTATCCACTTTGGTCATTACAGGTCTTTCATACTGCACTGGTCCCTAAAATGGTCCTGCGACCTTCAAAGCCACTGGAGGTTAAACAAACAACTTCCAAGACGGCAGCTTGGTTCCTGTGCATTGGGTAAATTTTTTTCCTAACGGAAATCTTGCACACACATTCTACTTCCCTCTGTTGCCGAACAGAAAGGATGACGCCAGAATTGACACAAGCGAAACTGTGGTTAAACGAGATACCGGGATGAAGTTGGCTGTGTGTGATTCCCCTCCCCCCTCATTTAATTATATTCAAAACATGACATTGTAACCCCCTGGCCCTGCAAAAAAAAACCACCACACGCTGAATCATACCCCCCCCTCATCCCGGTGAAAAATGGACAATGACGAGCCACGAGATCCGGGCTCGCTTAGGTGGCATACGGAGAATACCTACTCTCTCCCCCTTTTTTTCCGTTTTATGGGTCACTTGGCATCGCTTTCTGCTTGGGATTTCGGCTTTGTTTCACTAACCCAGCTTACACTCAACAGCAAGGCTTTCTTGAATGTATCTTTCGACAAAGGCCAGATTTAGTTAAAATATGTGATTTTTTTTCCAACTTTATAGTGAATTGAAGTAAAGGTGCACCGGTTACAATTTAGCCAATATGATTTTTTAAATAACATATTCAACTTTAGCGGATTTTTCGTTATATAGTCGAAAAAATACAATCCAAATAGCAAAAAACAAGTAGGGAGGGGAAAAAAAGGGAAACATTCGGCTAGAGAGAGAGACCCACTTTCTGAAGTGGGGATTATGTGTGTGGGATGTATTTTTTTTCCATGACTTGGCTCCTCCCCCTCCCGATTTTCTATATTTGCCATGATGACGTGACGTGGGATTTTCTGACTCCGCAGACGTAAACGCAGTCACACTAGACTGTCAAGAATAGGATGGGATTGGCGATGGTTGGGACATAAATTTGAAACCAAATTACTACAGACAGGACACCATGTCAATTCATCCCTATCCCTGTTCTCATGACCACTAAATTCGCAGTATTAGAGGTCCACAAAGTCAGAATAGCCCATTGGCTATTGCAGGTAAAAGAATATACGATTATCCCCCTCTTTCCACAGCAATGGACGATGTCGCAGGTCATGCTTTTTCTGGATATATAAATCCACCCCTCGCCCTTGACTGGTAGCCCCATAAGCTCACTTTTATCATCGTTGACCATACACTTCCTTCATTCCTACTTGGTTAAGTTTGTCACTCTTACTACCACCTGTCCCTCATATTACTATCCTTGGATCTATGGTATCTATGAAATTTAGCCGTTGGAATTTTATCTCTACCGTTCTCGGTTGTCATCATTTTCTTTTCTTGTGAGTTTTACATACCATTCAGTTGGCATATTGTGGTGTTATTAGTATTGCTAGTGTAATTCGTATCACTATCACACTTGTTCTAGCTAACATTATTCATTACCCACCCTAGTAAGGTCATTATTCCCCCTTCTTCCGCCCTTTTGTTTGCACTAGCCTTTGCTTCGTAAACATGTTCAAGTTAGTGGCATCGTGCCGTTCTGTTCCTGCGACTCATCCGGGCCGCACATTCCGTCTGCATTGGGGACGGGGGTTATCGGCGCGGTCTATGAGTTTTACGCCTACTCGGGTATGCCCCCAGGCCCAACCTTTGCTGGATCACCACGAGTGGAAAAACGTGGACCCCTACAGTCAGTTTCAGGTGAACAATCGCCGGGGATTTTTACCCAAGGAGGAACCCTTGGAGGAATTACCCGATCGTTACAAAGTGTTGGAAGATCTTTTGCGACGCATGCCGTTGAAATTGCCTGACGGGTCCCCGGGATTGCTTACCGCGGGTGAACTAGGAGAAGTCGTCCGTAAGGAGTTACCGTTGTATGATATTAGCTCTGAAATGGACCCAGCGTTACTTATGGCCCTGTTTCGCGACCTCACCTTTTTGGGATCGGCCTACCTGCTCGAACCTTGCGATTTGAGGTACCGAGAAACGGGGGATTACGGACTAGCTAGGGAGGTATTACCCAAGGAAATCGCCCTGCCGTTGGAGGCGGTAGCTGCTAAGATTGGGGCAAAACCATTTATGGAATATGCCCAATCGTACGCGCTGTACAATTACCGCGTCAAGGATCCTGGTCAACCGCTAGTGTACGACAATATCGAACTGATTCGCAAGTTTTCAGGTACGGCCTCGGAACACGGCTTTATCGTGGTCCACGTCGCCATGGTGGCCCACACGGGGAAACTAGTGGAATATGCTCTGGAAGTTTTACGGGCAGTCCGTCACCAAGATCGGGACCAGTTCAACCGGGCCCTACAAGGGTACCGTGACACGTTGGACCGGATCAACGGAGTGATGGAAACCATGTGGAAACATAGTAAACCCGACGAGTATCTGTCGTTCCGGACGTTTATTATGGGCAGTAAAAACCAACCCATGTTCCCCAACGGTATTACTTTTGAAGGAACTCCCGCAGAATCCAACCCGCGATTCTACCGGGGGGAGAGTGGGGCCAACGACAGTATCGTACCCACTAGCGATAACCTGTTTCAACTCACCGCCCGCATGCCCGACAACCCACTCACCCAAACTTTGCGCGATTTCAGAACTTACCGTTCACGTAATCACCACGCCTTTGTCATGTACGTCGAAAGCGAAGCGGAACGACTCCAAGTGCGTGATTTCGCTCTACAAGATCCAGTGTCTACGGCTTTATACCTGCAAAACTTGGATTGGATTCGTGACTTTCGCCACCGTCATTGGTTGTTTACCAAAGAGTATATTATCAAACACACTACCCACCCGGTCGCCACTGGGGGTAGCCCCATCGTGACTTGGTTGCCTAATCAACTAACCACGGTGCTGAATGCCATTCAAGAGGTAGCGGTCAAACTGGATACCACCCAGCTGCCTCCTATTCACCGGGCCAAGGTGGAAGAAATCACCGTCAAGGCTTCTACCCAACAGCGTATTCTGGATCGCGAAGTGCAAGAGCTACAAACGCGTTTCCCGGACCAAAGTCGCTACAGTACGTAAACCAGTAGCCGCTCTTTTTTTACCAATCAGCATTTGTTTCCTCTTGTTATATGGATAGTAATTCCTAGTGGATATACTAAACTGTAAATCTGATTTTCTTTTTTTTTTCGTGGGGCGTGAGTGTGTAAAACCTATTATCCCGTGTATTCATTTTTTTTGCCTACGCTGTTGTGGAAGACAAAATGACTTAATTTTGGTCAAAACATCCATAGCCAAACATATTCAAATATTTACATGAACTCCACTGGTAGAGGATATGCAAAGATATTAATGAAGACTAAATTTATTATTCGACTAAATAGAACTACACGGACAAACTAAGGCGGGAAGGGGAGAAGTAATATTTACAATACCCTATACTCAACAACCAGGGTAGCAACCAAATTAGTAAACATGATACGTAGACGTTGTACATGGTAGAGAATCGAGAGGGGAAGGGGAAGTACAGGATGGCGGGCTTTGGATCACGGTGTGTTTGGCGGTCGTTGCGAAGGAAGCAGCTATTGGCGTTACTCTCTACATCAATACCTTGTTTTAAATTTTCATCCACACTTTATCTTCCGGATTTTGTAATTGGGTTTTGTTTTGGCCATGGTCAAACTCCAAAAGCGTCCGTTCCTGGCAATACCAACTGCGGTGATATCTTCCAGCATTTTTTCCAAATGTTCTGTGGGACATGAGAAGTGAGCAATCAATATTCGTACCATATCACCCTTGGCGGATACCAGCAAGAGACAAGGCAAGGATTAGTAATAGGGTAAAAAAATTTAAAGAGCCGTTTGATTCACTGAGAAGGTGTACAGCACCAACTAAATTGGCTGAAACCCTATAATGATGATACGCCAATAATAGTAAAGCAAAAAAAAAAGGACCTTCTCGCACAGGCAAGGAAAGGCGAGTGGGCCTATAACGACCAATGATGAACAGTTGAATACTTACTCGGACTTCCTTCGAACGATGCCATCGCCTCTTCCAACGTATTGGCATGGTCAAACACATTTTCAAAGGCGTCCGTATACAGCACGTTGTAGCGGCTTAGACGGCCTGCATAATCAATTACATTTTGATGCGTTTGATGCCCTACTTTTTTCATATAGTCCGCTTGGAATTGGGCAGCTTGAGTCAAGCCGACATCGATATAAATATTCCGCCTAAGGTTGGCGCGGTGCTTCCTCCGTATGCCTCTGAATAACGCGTCGAATTGGCAAATGTCCACGTGAGTATTTGACGTTGCCGTCGACTTTGCTTTTTTCGTAGGTGTAGCGTTTATTGTCGACTGTGTTTTATACACGGGTGTAGCGTTTACCGTGGTTCTTGCGTTGTTCGCAGATCTTCTGTTTCCCGTGCTCTGTCTGTATACCTTTTTCGTTACTATTACCGTATGCGTTACTCTTTTATCCCCCGAATACTGTGGAGGTATGTTTTGAGTGTCTATGCTTACAAGATGAGCTAATAATAGTATACAACTCATTATCCACCTCCATAGTGGTATTGGCATGACTCAAAAATTATGTAATGTGAAAGATAAATCCAATGCAATAAGTTTAAACTTTACCCACCCGTACAATACGCTAGCCAAATCCCACTTGTGATATAATAATACGTTAGTAAACAAACAGGACAGCAACAATGGATATACGGGGAGTGTATGGCACATATGTTGTGGTAGAGTATAAAACGTAAATTAATATCTACATAGGAGACGGGAAATGGATGAAATTAATATCACTTGGCGAGTATAAAGAGATTTTAGATTGGTTACAATGTCAGCGAATAAATTGGTGTTGTGAAAATTTATGGTTAATGTATATTGTGGTTTATCTCGTTCAGCTTTTTCCACGTCGTAGTAGAATGAAATGTTTAGAAAATGGGTCTTTCGTTATACATGATGAGACTCACCTGGTCACTTCTCGCATTCGTTTCCGTTGGTGTAAGACTTGGAAGCAAGAGTAGTCTTTTATCCTCGGGCTCCCCGGTTGTCCCCCGCGTCAACAAAAATAAAAGCGGTAAAATTTATAGAACACTGGATAACCTAGATGATACACCTTGGCGGTAAGCGAAATGATAAAAACAATCTAATAGTAAAATAGCTTCTACACGGGTGGTAAAAATGTGAGGGGGTTAATCTAGGTAAAACTGTGGACAAGCGACGTGTAAAAGAAGAATAACCACCGCTATAAAATAAATAAATTATACACTGCCTCATTATACACTAGTGGCAAAGGTTAAAAAGGGGGACAAGTGAGCAGAAAAATATCGTGGTTTATATAGGACGAATATCCATACCCTTTACCATGGATTAAGAATATGAATAAATCCACCGTGTGAAGAAGGAGGGGAATGCTATCGGCCGCGATTACAAGGTGGCGCCGTGGTATAATCCACTATGGTTTACCGAAAGTAGTCACTGCATCTACGGTGAGGTCGGCTACTGCTGTGATACGACCGGAGTGGCATCTATTGGTTCTCGGAATGGCAGGCCTAAGTTGCACTACGAATTCGCATCTACAGCAAACCACTTTTACTGGGTAGATGGCGAGCATGCCTATTTTCATGAGTTTTCCCCAGCAGACTGACCTTTTTTTTTTTTGGGGGGGGAGTGGATATGAAAAAAAAAGGGCCATGGGCACCATGATACCCTTAATTTAGTAAATATTGAATGAACATAAATGGCAGCGGGTTTGGGACGCCTAGGCCACGTTCACCAACGTGTACTTTAAGTCGTGGAGAGGCGGGGAAAAAGGGAGATTAACTATATCTCTAAGAACATCAAAGTCCCGGGGCCCAGGAACGGGGCAGTTCTGACAGATGCATCTTCACGCGTACAAGGTCCCTTTTTCCGCCAATAGAAACAGAATGCAAAATACTGCTCGCCATCATTGGACTGGAAGACTCTCATCTATTATTTTCGGCTATATTATATCTTTGGTCACGACCTGGAATTCAGGTATGACACTCCTTTCGACCACTCATGGACATTCCACGCGAAGAGACACCCCTCCTCCCCCCTGGCCATAGGCCTTGTAGGAAGGACCCTTGCATTCACAGCCTCTTCGTCAGCCAATCGAAAATGGAGTCAGGAACTCAGTTTTTCCTACCACCGTAGTTGTTCTTGAGCTGTAAATTCCAAAGTGGAAAACGTAGAGATAATGAAATCTAGTCTGAGTTCTTTCTTCCCATTTCCCAGCAAAGGTTCAAGCATGACTCCGTCATGATCATAACGTCAAGAAAAAAGGGCATTCCTTTGCCGAAAATAACACTAGCAAATTCACTTTTCCCCTGACGGATAGCCACCTGGATGTGGAGAAAATTCAACTTCTACCATGTTTATTTATTGTCCCAAGATGGTTAAATCCGGAGAGCCGGGTCACTGTAAATGAGAACTCTACCCGGTGCGGGTGACTTGGGAAAATAATAACTGGCGAGTATTTTAGTCGTGATAGTTCCTTGCCAATCTTTCCACCCATGAACTCCGTATAGATATCACTATACGAATTTACAAAAGTCTAGATAAATTACCAGATGTGATCGAGTTACTTCCATCTTTGTTTTTTTTGTACTACGGGACTGTCTCACCAACGCATTCATCCGTCTCCATACTGAACCAGCAATAATAAATTTTTTTTAATCCTCCTCCAGTTTGGCGTCCTCGGCTGGGGTATGGGTCTTGAGTGACAAGGCATGCAAACCCGCGTCTAATTCCGACTGGAGTACCTGGTATACCACCCGGTGTCTCTGAAGTGGCCGCAACGATTCAAACTGATTCGACACAATCGTCACCCGGAAATGCGTTTCTTTACTCGTAACTCCCCGCATGGGTGCATGGTGGGCATGTTTTTGAGATTCGTTGACAATGTCCAAACGCACCGGGTGAAACTTTTGGGTTAGTTTGTCGCGTATACTCAATTCTACAGGGCCGGGAACGGATGTAGGGGAACGGGTGGCCATGGTGCGATTTATGAAAAGGTTCAACGACGCGATTCCTAGGTGGCGAGATTGGTGAGTAACGGTGACGGTGGCTAAGCCTTGAGGTCGACTACGAAAAAGTCTGGTTAACATGGAGATTGACGTGTTGTAAAATTATTATTTTAATAAAAGAACGGGGAAAAGAAGTTATTGTAGCATGCCATTGAAATTCTATCCAAGAAATGTAAAGCTGACCAATAGGCATCAGATTTTATAAATTAATTAGTTATTTTTCCAAGATTATCATTTGAAGCATACATATGCCTGCCCAAACAAGCATGTGGTACGTCGACTTCTTTTTTTTTTGTCCTCCACAACTGCGGGCAGATACATGACTCGCTTGCACTGCGTCGTCGTTTAACCATAACGGCAAGGAAACAGATGTATCATGAAAGAACGGCATGTATTATTGAGCTGATTAAAGTGACTAAAGAGATACATACTATTACTATAACACATACTGCAAGAGAACAAACACCAACCCGTGGCGAGGAAAATAGATTTGAGCTCCTTCTCGCCCACGTTTATCTCTGGATCACCTTGACCATAGAAAACACATTGCGTACAATAAAATTACTGAAATTGATTGGCTTTGTAGAAATCATAATGCGTAATACCTAGCAACTGAGAAAAAAAAACTACATAAAAAGAGAATACAGTTTGCACCTGTATGGTTTCACACACACACACACACACATTAAACCCCAAAAAACATATCTGTCCAACCTATCCCACCATCCCCTACTTGTGCCCAGTAAACGTTGCACCTAAAACTTTGGCACCGCTGTCCATTTTCCCAGTTTGGAACTTACAACCACGCTGCCATGGAGTGGATCTTCACACTCCCACGGGGGGAGGAGGGGATACCAGATTACATAAACGAATGGTAATGACCACTTACGTTGGGTTGAGTATTCCAAGTTCCCCGAAAATGGTCCTTATCATACCCACCTGGTTTGTACCCCGGCTTCTGTACTCCAGTCAGCACCGGAAAGGGAGGTGGGGCCACCATCGGAGTAGGCGTTACCCTAGAGTGCCCCGACCTTGGCCTTGGCCCGGGTACTGGAACGGGAACGGGTCCCGAAACCGGAGTAATATTGACTTGGATATGCGGGGATGGCCTAGGACAACCTTCTCGGTTCATTCCTTGGACGGAAGAAGTCGAGCGACAATTTCGAAGTCCCGCCGACTGTCTATTTCCCATGGTATGGTTAATATGGGTATTTCTCTGCATGGTATGTTGGTTGATGGTGGCGGTGGTGGGGTTCGTCGACCTGTTTTGCCAGTGTACTTCTTTCGCCTGGTCACGTATTCCATTACCATAGACGTTACCGGTGGATGTCGTGTTGGTAGCCTTGGTGGCACTAGGGTTATGGTTGGCCCCGGGGTAAGTCGCTTGGGAGCGCAAGTAAGTACTATTAACATGACACTGGGTTCCCGGCACTACCGTCGGATACGATATTGCGGTTCTGCGTGAACTAGGATTCAAAGCAGCTTGACTATTTTTGGGAAGAGCATTCCAAATGGCGCTACTATCCATATTGGACTCGACTTCCTCGTGGTAGGTAGCCGTTCGTTGTTCCATTGGTACCGTTGACGAGGTCGTAGTACGCTTAGTCGAAGTTGCATGGCAGTAGGCTTCTCTGGACACTTGCGAACGATGACCACCCCCGAACAACAAGCGTATAACTGCAAAGCACCCTGGTGTGTCAAGGTCCTTTGACGGCTTTTTCTCCGCACCTATTCTTTGAGAACTGGTGCTGGTACCGGTGGTGGGTCGTTGGTGGGCCGGGATTGGGATAGCCTTCGAAGTGGGGACCTCCGCCGTAGGTGGAGCTGTAGACCAGTGCGCCCTCTGGTATCCCACCATATTTTTTTGCATACCCTGGGTGATTGCGGTGGAGTCGTACGCGTGAATAGAGCCGGGAACCATCCGAATATTGATGTCTAAACCTTGTTCAGCACTAGTGGTGGTATCTCCGAAACTGAATTTGAATGTTTGACCCGAAGCGGTCGGCACGTTGTTGTACGCCATAGGGACAGTTGAACCGGGTAATATCGAAGTACCACAAAAAAGTAGGGCAAGTGTACTAGTTTACAGTAGTAGTGACTTGATAAAAATTTATAATAGTGTAAATCCCAATAACCCCTATGGAATATGCAGTAAAGAAAGGTGGAGTCCTCACGCTAGTGATAGAACAATAAGGCAATGTGAAAAGTCAGCGTGACATCCGGTAGAACACTACAATAAGAAATAGTGAGAGAAGTGGAGAAAAATGTAGCAAATAATACCTAGTGAATACTGACAAAAAAACAAAGGGTGACAGGTGTTCGTTTCCCGAAATAAATAAATTAGAGTTGGCCGAGCGATTGAATTTTATACCCGAGTAATCAACTCACAAGGCCAGCAAATCGGTCTTTCCCCTCTCTCTCTCAGTGGAATTTCCTCCTTTTTTTTTATTCTTGACCATACTGCGCCAGTGGTTTTCTGAATGTATTAAGTTGCCTCATACGGACCTCAACCATTTGTTTTGTTTACTACCACTGATCACAAGGATTTTAGGGTCCACTTTATTTCATCAATTCGAACCGGGAATCGTCATCGGCTGGATTTTTTTCGGGTTACTGTTACAGTGACACGGTGATTTCTTAATTTCTCATTGTTACAGCATGTGTGTATGTATATTAGTGATGGAAGGAGGTGAGTAGTTGCTAAAGAAAAAAAAAGAGTGATCTTCAGCGGTTTCCGTACGCATAAACCCTGTTGTGATGAATAAAAGTGATGGTTTAGATATAACTAAACACCATTGATAAAAAGATTACCACCGAATGTAGGTGAGTCCCTAAGAAAACACACATATTAAAAGGTAAAATAAATATCATAAGGTGTGAGTTCACGCTTCTCATTGATCTCACGGCCTCGTACCTCAGACTATTGTATTGTATTTTAAAATAGCTAGCGTGATGTCAATTCTTTGGTAGTGCGAGAGATAGCCCTATGCACGAGGATAAAGAAAGTAACTTTTCTCATTACTTATTATTACAGGGTTTCTAGGTGATTAAACGGGAATGCACATAAATTACGCCAAAGCAAGTAAAATAACCCTACCACACGTTTTTGGCGATAAAAACCACATGTATAACTAAATTTGGAGGCTTAGAGGACCTCAGCATACATTTTATTCCCTCTTGATGCAATTAACTCTAATCAGGATCCCACGTCATGCACATTTCTACTAGTTAGGAACGTATATTTCCTCTAGTTGATAAAGCCTTGAACTGACCAATGCCACGCCGTAAACAGCAAGGACGCCCTAGAAGACCTGCTATTGGAATTTTGAAATGGAAAAATAGAAACACAATAACATACTCTCTAGGAGGGTTAGCCTGAATAGGAAAGATTAGAAATGGGGAGGAGAGGACTACTGGTCGTTAGTAGGGAGCATGTGATGTCATATTTACTCGCTGCTAAGATCAATTTTTCCAAGAAATTTTCGCAAGAATGTGGGAAATTTTATCAGAAATCGTCATGGATTTTCAAAAGGTGAGAAGCCAATCGATTGGAGAATTATGATTTTAGATTAAGCTTGCTGGTCATTGGTAATCAGTACTGTACGATCTGAATTAAATGATAAACCAAAAAACCATCACATTTTCTTTTTGCTCTGTGAACGGGTAAATGCTTTGAAATGGTGTGGAACAAGTTTGTACTGATCATGTTCTCATCGGCATCGATCGGTGTCTTAAAGCCCTCTCAAAAATCCTAGTTGCACCAGAAGATCACTTTTTTGGGAAATGATACTCGACGGTTAACCTACTCCTGATTACATTACGCATGGGGTACGTCCCGTGTATTTTTTTCCCTTGTTTGGTTAAAAAAGTTGAAAGCTGATAAAGTAGAGTGAGCAGAGGTGTGATTTTTTTTTAAAAAAAATTAATGGTGTAACTAATCCATTGCCACCGACAACCACCATCGTTAGATATAATGTGTTTCCCATTTCTCATTTCTCATTTTATCAAATACCCATCCAACACACATACAACATTATGAACACACTGAAAAAAAAACCCATGTTGGAATCTCAAAGTATTTCGGTGCCCCCCTTGCGGTTCATACACATTCTACTGCTCTGAACCTTTTTGCCAGTGGGGACAGGTCAGTGGCGTGAGTTCCAGGTGCAATTCAAAGGTGTATATAAACTTCACACGTTATGACTTTTGTACCCACGCCGAAGAATTGACTAGTTCTCTTGCTGTTAATCCAGCAATAACAAACTTTGGCAACGTCCTTAAACCGACAGGGGGACGCGAGTGGCCTAACCAAAAAAAAGTAAGAATACAACACTAATATTTTACAATATCACCCTCACCAGGGCGGTTCCCATCTGACTGTAGGGTTTACAAACATCCAGTAAGTTTTGGTGTTCATTGTTTTATTTGTCTGAATTTCTGTAGGTTATAGCCTCTGTGCAACATTTTTACAATAACTTTTCTTGGTCCCAGCCTTTCTACAACATTACCAATACTGACATTTCCGGTTCCTACTGACATGTATGTAAAAATAAAAGTTGTATTATTTAAATCATATAATGATGGCATGTAGCGAAATCTTTAACCCCTCGTTTATACTTCACCCCCCCCGGTTATTTGCGATACGCCTATGTAAAAAATACATATGGCCAATAAGCATGAGCGTCATTCCTTTCGTTCAAGGTGGGGAGAGACAATTACCCTTGTCAACTACATAGATGGAAAGCAATAACATCCGTTAAAAATATTTACACAGATAAGGCAAACATCCGTTATTTCCAATCGTGGGAACACGACAAAGGTTGGAACGGCACAGTATTATACTCGTCGAACGTAATTTTACCATAATTCACCATCAGAAAATAAAGTAAATGAATCTTTGCCATATCTACAACGTGTTTTTTTTTCAATGGCTTACTTTTGTTTAACCCCGTGTCACGCCTTAGACAATGTATTCATTTTAGTTTTGCTGGACGTATCAATCAAACACCCGAGCAGTCGAGGATTTGGCCAACCAGATGGGGTGTGGATAACGTTGTAGGGTGTAATAAATATAAAAATAGTACGCACAATATAATGCTTTATGCTTCACTCACAGGATAAAAATAAAATAAAATATAACATCTGCGTTTGTCGGAGAGCACGTGAAAAACAAACCCCCCAGAAAATAAGAGGGAATAGCCAAACGAGCATGGGTAGTTTAAACGAAGAGTGATATCTGTGAACACAAAATGTAGTGATGGATGGGAAAGAGCGGCTGGAACCTGGAAAAGAAGAGTCTTCCTATTTTTCGAAATTATCCGCTTGTCCATTAATTAATCGCTGTCCTAGACTATCTCTTGCAACGGCCCATTTCGCTAAAACATACAAACTACGAATTATGGCACATGGTATTAAGTGTGGATAGCTCCATCGTCACCATTGGAAGGAGGAAGTTAAGAGATTTATGAGTAATATAAGT
>JAOPJG010000679.1:0-18561 GCA_027478255.1 Dispira simplex | reverse complement strand
GTTCAACAATAGTTGTTTGAATAAAGTGAAGTCTCAATTATTTCCTTTTGGTGTCTTTATTTTTATTCATACAACACTGGGTAACCTTTGAAGAAATAATGCCATATTGGTACCCAGATCCCAGTTCAATCTAATTAGAAAACTCACACAGCCAACTAAAAATCATACTTTTTAGAAGAGTTCAATAATAGGTACCCAGAACAACTCTACCTAAAATATTTATTATCAGTGAGACTATGCTCCTTTCATTGGCAGTCAGCATTTTACTCTCACCAAAAGTGTGTTTAGCCTGGGATTATTTTTAAGTGTACTGGTAACCCAGGTTGAATATGTCCATATATTGCCTAGAATGGCCTGGAATAGAGAAGGGAGAAAGTGGACAGGAGTTTCTGGGTCAGTAGCTGACTTGTATATTTATAAAGCATGGAAATTGCCACATATTGGGGATATTATGCATTCAAATATCCCCTTTCTACACAATAGCTTTTCTATTCCTCTTGAGTGTAGTGCAAGTTCTCTACATCATTCTCTATTGGCATATTGTTGCATTATTTAACTACAGTTGACATCACCATGCATGCTATTACAATTTCTGTAATCACCCTGATTGTCTACTGCATCATTGTGCCAGTCCGTTCTGGATCCTTACCATCAGTAAATATGGTTTCTTTCCCCTTTGTACAATTGGCATGTCACCAAGCATCTGATATGAATATGACAGAATCTACTCTAGCAAATGGCTCCAATGAGAATGCTGATGTTAGCAAGGTCATGACCAAATACCTGGAATTAGCTGAGCTGAGTCCTAATCTTGTCTATTATGCTTGTCATAATAGAACTGGCCAAGGTAGCTGCATAGAATGGTATGAAAAGATAAGTACATTATCACATTTATAAGAGACTGACCATGCAAATTGAATGGGAATAGAAGGAACATGGTTCCATGGTTCCTTACCAAAGTTGTAACACATGATTGATCATGCTTATATATAATTGCACTGGTACCAATACTAACTACTGTCACTGTGCTTATTGAATGAAATACTTTGTCCCTGCTGTTGCTATCACTAGGCCCATAATAGTTTTTGGCATATACCTTACAATAGAGATATTAGTGAAGGCCAGAGGAAAGGAGTTGACTTACTTATTGCAGAAGGGGGAGGAAATGTAAGTACATTTGTTATTCACTGATGGTACTGTGATGCCTGGTGAAGATTCTGGAAACCAGGTGACCATGATGTAATCTTTTTTAGCCAGTGAGGATTCATTTGAATCTTTATTCTTCCACGAGTTTTGATACAGCTGGGTTTGTTCTATGAGGTTCTCTGATATTTCAACCATTATATAAACCCAGCTGGATGACCCCCATTGGAAGTCATCAGCTTGTTTCATTTATTTTCCTTGAAGTACTCTCCAAGTGCTTATCATAAATAAATACACTTGTATCCTCATTGACCAGGACTTTTCCAAGTGAGGCACTGCGCCTGTTTTCTGTATCCCATTTGTCCCATCGAGGTACCACGCCTGTTTTCAGTAAACGAAAAAACGATTTCCCATAATTTCTGGCTGTCATCCAAAAATTATCCCATCGCGTTCTCCAGGCACGACAGTACCATATTCTGCAGGAAGAGTGATGGCACCTATACAAACTTTACAGAAAAGTTTGTTTTTTTATATACCACAAATGAATTACAATCACTTTCAGTCAAAGGCTATCACCTACAGCCAAACGTTCTTTAATGCTATTCTCTAGAAGTACTTTGCCTGGTTCCAATTCGACCAGGTAATCAAGAGTTTGGACAAGATAGAAAGCACTTTAGCCAACCAGGGTTATACCACCTGCTATGATGTATCCATGTGTGATGGTTGGGATGCCATGATCAAGTGGCCCATTGCTGCTGGATATTCAGGCCATCTCCAGCCTATTTACAAAGCAATGAAACCAGAAGGCAAATTCCACAACATTACTTTTGGGCTCTCTATATGACTCCATCCTGGTGAGCAACTCTGACATTATGAATAAGTGGGTGGACTGTACCAGTGGAAGAATCATATGAAACATTTTATGAAAAAATGCAGTCTGTGATAAAGGATGGTGTCATCAGTGGAATCAGCCTAGATTCTACTGTCATTAAGCCAGACCATTTGTCCTATGACAGAAACCTAGACACTAGCATTGTGATGGATGCTATAAGGAGGTTCAGTCATAACACCATTGATCTAACCCACCTTCTAGATGAGTGAAGTCGTATGATCAGGTACACACTAAATTAATACAATGTGGGCAAACCTTGATCTCTCTGGGATTACATTATTTTGTAGATTATCCTTTTTAAAGTATACACTACCATAATGCACCCATTTCTATTTTTTCTTCAAGTGGATTTACAGCCACATTGTGCATTTGATAGCTCTTTTCAGCTCTATGCTATGACATTATCAACTTCCATAAACTGGTATTAAAGAACTAGTGGAGTGAAAGGATTATTACTCAGTAATCGAATATCAACAGCTGTCATGTCTGGAGAGCACAATGGGACAATTTTTATCTGACTACCAAAAATTATGGGTGATTGTTTTCTCACCTCAAGAAATTTGGGTGGCACATCTGGGATTGAATACCAATTATGTCAGTGTGATGCTGATGGGAGGTTTTTCTCATTAGTTATCTGAAATTAAGGGAAATCATTTGCTCAGCCAGTGGAAATCAACACTTAGGCTGAGAACTCAATTAATCGAAATAAACCTTTTACTGGGGGAAAGTACAACAATGAGGAAAAGACAAGAAGACAAAGAACAAGGGAAATTAGAGATCTGATAAGCAGTGTAAAACTAAACCACTAGGGCGAAGTAAGGTAAATTTACTAAATAAGGAGCAAGCAAAGATATGGCTGGGTTTATATATCTGACCGACCTAGCAATAAATGGATAGGGCAATGCCATTTTCCAAGATGAGAACAATCCATTGGTAATGAAACAATGGTCACTTGGGACAACAACAAAGGGAATCTGAAAGAATAAGGTTTGAATACTGGAAGGACACCAACCCTGGGACTCTGGAAAGCTGGGAAAAGGGGAAATCAGTTCTCAGGCATGACAGTAGCACACTATTCTATAGAGATTTCCCATATGAGTTCCATTTGCAGAGGAGTAACAGAATAGAAGGGGGGAAGGAAAAACAAGAATGATTTACCCCTGTTTCCTATTTCTTTCCAAACAAAGGGTACCATGTGGGCTACCTAATTCCCTTGAGTTGCCCATTGACAGAAGGAAAGCAGCTAATCATTATGAGTTGAAATAGAGTTTATTTCCCCAGACTTGTGGTCGTTTGTTTACCAATGTTTGATCCAGTGTACAGTTCATCCCTAGTCAGAATGTCTCTCAAATGTTGTAAATCCACTTAACCCTGGCCTGTGCAATGTCTCTCTTGTGAATCTGTTAGCCAATGGTTTAAAGGACAAGGGCATTACTAGATAAGTGCAAGTATTAAATAGGATTATCTGGCTTGTTTTTGTTTGGCATGTTCACAGGTTTGGAGAGAAAACATACCCACGCTTGTTGATACTATTTCTTAAACTACGTTTTCAAACCCGCCAGAACATGGAAGAAGGGGGTTGGAGGGGATACCTTTTGAACTCGCTAGTGTAAATGATCAGCTCATCATTCTTATGGGTGTTTTCCATTATTGATGCTGTATATATCTGACTGGACATGCCTTACTTTGACAGGATTTTACCAGCGTCGAGCTTTTAGTTTCCTTGGCAGTTTATTGTTCAAGTGTTGTTGACCTGTTTTTTTTATTTTCCCAAGCTTAGTAGAGTCATAGTTCCTAGACTGGCTTATATAGGTAACTTGTACTGTTCTAGTCTTCCAGTTGTGCATTTCGTAACGTTGACCATATTTTCTTTTATTTTTTATTACAACGTATATAATTTAGATACTTGTGCTGTGCCATCGCAATGCAGTACCCTAGTTTTATTCGCCAACCGGCCGTGATGATTGTCGGCGAACGGTGTTTTTCGGAAATCGCCGAAAAGTTTCATTTTGACAATGCGGCGTGTTGGAAACACGTTTTTTCCAAAGGGCTCGGTTTTCTTATCGTGCTGGGCGGGGCCATTGTTAAACTGCCCCAAATCTACAAGATTGTAGCGTCGGGGTCGGTGGCGGGACTAAGTTTACCGGCGTTTATTATGGAAACGGTTTCCATGTCTATTTCGGTGTCGTACAATTACCGTAATCAGAATCCTTTTAGTACCTATGGCGAGAGTTTCTTCTTGTTGACGCAAAATTTTGTCATTTTGCTGCTCATGTTTCTCTACCTGGGACGGATGAACCAAGCAGTTTTGGCGACCGCCTTGTTCACGTTGGCGTTGTATTTACTCAACAGCCCGACGCTGCTCAATGGAGCCACCATGGCTCTACTGCAGACGGCTACTATCCCCATCTCTTTGGCCAGCCGTGTCCCACAGATTTTGGCCAACTACCGTAACGGTAGTACCGGTCAATTAGCGGCCTTTACGGTGCTTAATTCATTTATCGGGTGTCTGGTCCGGGTGTTTACCACGCTGCAGGAAGTCAATGACCCCATCATTCTGGCGGGCTTTCTGTTGGCCTCGTGTCTTCATGGCACTTTGGCGTTTCAGATGCTTTACTACTGGAACGCCAAGCAGCCCTATGGCAAAGGTCCATTCGGCATGACCGATGATAAGAAAAAGGTTATGTAATAGATGACGGTTCTTTATTTATTCACGTGTGGTTTTATCTCCTCGAGGTGGGTGAGTTTTATAATTTAATAAGACATCGACCGATAAATAATACCTCAAGGCTGGGCTTCCTCTGTGCATCCTCCTCGCTCTATTCCATTACACGTTATTTGCACTATATATCTTGTAAGCGATGACATTTCGAGTGTTTAATTGGAAGATGGTAATAATATGCTGGATGTGGTTGGAGACATAAAATCTTTCTTATGACGAGTGGATCCGAGCAATGGACAATGTGATGAAACGAGTCATTTCAGGATACTAACGACAGCCGGATCGGGCCTTGCTAAAAATATACCTTCCTTCTCCCATATACCAGCATCCTATTCATTGGGTACTTGAACGACGACACTAATAAAAACAAGCAGTGCACTGTGCTCATAAATTAAAATAGAAGTTGCCGGCCTATCCACACAGTAGTTTAGCGTCCGCCCACAGAACAGCCCTTTCCACTATCCAGGGATGTGCCCTCATATTGCCTAATATAGTAGTAAGTTTACAGGAATTGCATTTCTTCCCCTCCTTTTCGTTCACTCGATACATTGCAATCGGGTGGAAAACAAGAAAAGTTTACATGGGCGGTGTCAATCATATTTTCACCAAAAAGGTTTGTGATACGAAGATTGTGGTCGAGATGTCAGCCTTTGAGCGGCATGATGCGTATGGCAATAGTTGGGCTCTGTTAAAAACAATAACATATACAAATATGTAGCTGTTCATCGCTGGGAAGCCATTATTTTCGCTGCCTTCGTTCAAGAACAACACATCCCTGATAAAGCCCCCTCAACGAGAAAAATACCATAATAAACCAAATTGACCACCGGAATAGATGAACAAATCTGACTAGACGATGATTGATATTCCTACTGTGTAAGGAATTAGCCTAGTTGTATAACGGTTAAGGCTGTAGAAAAAACAAACAAACAAACACTATATCCATACCGCTAACTGACAGATAAACGGTGCAATTTTCGCTGGTTCCAAGAGATATATATTTTGAGAAGCAATTCTACTTTATCGATTAGTGTGGTAGTTAGCTACTCGTTTCGTATATACCTGCTGTTTGTACGTTCCCTTTAGTGAAATCGTTGAAAGGTGGCGTTGGATCACCATTGGCAATGTGTATAGGCAAAGGACGCTTTTTTTTTTTCTTATCTGCTGGATATCGTGGCGGTTATACTTGAAAAAAAAGGGGGAGAGAATGATACATTTTTGTTATTGTCTTGAATGTTATACCTCAGTGTTTCTCGAAGCATAGCGATAACCATTGGGTAAGATGAATGGGAGGCCCTTTGGTGGCTCCCTGTAGTGCCCTGTGGCCACTATATATTCAGTAAGTTTCCCACTCCACTGCCATTCCTTTCATACTGTGTAGTATGGGCGCATTCTTTAAACCTGCTTGTTCTCTCCTCTATTTTTTTTCGATCTTCGTAACTGCTTGTGTTTTTTTTATCTGTATTGTGCATTCAGTCCACGTGTGAATTTCATCGATTGACGATTTGGAGGGGGGTTTTTTCATTCCACTGACTTTAATATCGCCACGATTCACCTGCGAGTTATTCACAATAAGCCAGTTTTACATTCGGCGGACGGACCCGTAACAGGCAGTGAATCACTATAAACACGCGTATGAGCGGTGTTTCTAGTTGGTAACCGACCAAAGGCTATCGTCATCAATACTACCAGCATCGAGACAGCTATTCCCTAAACCCACGTTATTGGCCAGCATTCTGTGGACTTCGGGTAAGTCACCAGTGGTGTGAACGAGAGCTTGGCGGTGTGTTTTGACGTGGACTGTGGGTTGGGCATTGTCATTAAAATTTACCAGTGTGTTTATTCCCTCCAATGTGCACTGTGTTGAGTTTGGATGATTGTAGAGATGATTGCCTGTGAAACAAAAGGGGATGTTTATACCATTTAGAGCAGGGTGGAGCAAACAGCTGCATTCAGCGAGACTATTTAGGATTGACGTGTGATATAAAGGAAGGTCGTCCTGTCCATCTGTACTTTCTCTTTCTGTTGTGTCCTATTGAATAGCGCCAAGAGTTTTGGTATTATATACTAACGGTTCATTTTATCCCTTTCTACTTTTGTTCATTTTTTAGCAAACGTGTATATCCCAGTCACAATGGCTTTTAGTGCACTCTTCACGTCTTGCCTTGGCTTCGATGCCGGCTATTCCCAAAAGTATCTCACCAGCGGTCAGGCCCAAAAGCGTAAGCGATACACGGTGAGTGGTAAAAGAGCGGACCTTTGCAAGTTGACAATTAGCGCGCCTTCGAATTTTCGCCACACCACGCATATGGGTATTGACGGCATTCTTACTGATGCCTCATTAGAGGTATGTTTTTTTTTTGACAAGCAATTATCTGTTCAGGGGGTGACTCTTACAGAGAGAGGCCCTTATGTGTAGAAATGATTGGGTATTTTTTTTTCATGTGTATTAACTGATGCATATCTTGCGTTTGTTAATGTAGGAGGACGTCGACACACCTGTTATGGTTCAGACCTACCGCGAAGACACGTTGGTAACCCCCACCACGTCGCCGTTATACCCACATAAACGCCTCTCTTTGCGTCCAGAACGTCGTGATAGTCTTTACCATTTGGCCACACCAACCTTGACATACAACTCACCAGGGTATCGGCTAGACCTGGTCTGACCCTGTTGATCCCGGCATTTCCTCCTGGTGTCAACACAACGTTTACCCACGGATCTAAACTAGGGGCTGGATACCTATGTCTGTTTTTCCAATGGACCGACGTGAACCCTCCCCCCTTTTCTTATTGTCTCCTTTGGGATGGTATATATCGTGTTCCTTTTCTTCCTGTGTAGTTTTTTTTTTTCATTTTTTTTTATCCACTGTTCCGGTGCTTCTGACTTGAGCTGGGCTTGATCAGTTGCTTGGAGGATGCAGTCGCGTGTATCTAACAACGTAGCATTGTGCCATTCATTAGCATATCCTTTCCTATCCCGATATCGTGCTATTCCTATTTTCCACTCCTTGACGTCCTTGGCACGCATGGAGTGTATTTGTATTTTCTATTAACGAAATACAAAAATATCACCATACATTTTCCAATTAAACTTGCATTTATGTGTCTCAGTAAACAAACAGCATTGCCTGCTCTTTTCCCCAAGCTTTCCTCGCTCTTACCGTATATGTTAAATGGTGTAAAGGCAAACGTGACACGAGTGATAAAAACGAGGGATTTCGTTGTGGGAGGGGGAAAGGAAGGGCCCATTTCATCACTTTGTTCATTGTCGCACAGGGCCCAATTCATAGAGGGGGTTTTATGCCACGAGTTCCTTGATTCCGCTCCCCCCCTCCTCCTCCCATTCTCTTTATATGAACCTTTTTTTTTTTGCCATATAGCTCACCACTTTAATGGACAAAAGTGCGGACGGACCTGTTCTTTGGGTGTTGACTTTTTTTTTTGTATTATTAAAACTTCATTTTTGTTTCGTTTTGTTTTGTGTTTTTTTAAGCTAAAGGGGGTTCGTTGGATTCACTTACACTCTGCCACGGACACTTTTGTACCATGTTGGGTCAACTTGCAAGCAAAGTTCGAGTGTTGGACGCTTTCCCCAAGGTCGAAGATAGCCAACGAGAAAAGTCGGCCTCAGGTGGGTTTGCCACGTTGCTGGTACTGGCGGTATTGACTTACTTTACCTGGGGCGAGTTTAGCACCTACTTCTCACCGGTGCAACACCACGAGTTTTTGGTGGACCACACCATCAACCACGAGCTCCGCATCAACTTTGACGTGACGGTGGCCATGGCGTGCAAGTACCTCACCGTGGACGATATCGACGTGACCGGTAGTCACCGTCACTTTGAAGGAACTTTGAAAATGATTCCGACCTTGTTTGACACCGACCAGTCCGTCGACCTTCGTCGGGAACGTTTACTACAGGTGGAAGGGGACCACATTAACGTGGCCCAGTTCATTCGGCAATCCCGTAAAGCGAGAAAGAGTCGTACCATCCCACCTCGGGCACAGATTGGGGTCGGTAAGAATAACACTGACGAGGCGTGTCGAGTGGTGGGTTCGGCCAGCGTTAACAAAGTAGCGGGTAATTTCCACTTTACTGCGTTGGGACACGGTCATGGTGGGGCGCACACTCCGCATGGTGCCATTAACTTTACACACCGGGTGGACGTATTTTCCTTTGGTACGCCTTATCCCGGCTTGGACAACCCGCTTGATAAACATTTCCAATCCGCCTCTTCGCATATGGAATCTTTTAGTTACATTATATCGGTAGTGCCCACCATCTATTCTGACGCCAACCACAATGTGCTAATCACTAACCAATACGCCGTACGGGATTTCATTAAAGAGTACGACGAGAACTATCCTCGGGGTGTTCCGGGCATCTTCTTTAAATATGACATGGAACCCATTTCCGTGCGTATTACCGAAAGTACTCCCAGTCTGCTTCATATATTGACCCGTCTGTGTGCCGCGGTGGGTGGCATCTTTGTGTGTGTGGGCATGGCCCATCAACTATTGCATGCGTTGGTGACTGGTTGGTTTGGGGACCGTTTTGCCAAGCACTCTGTATATCCCCTGGACAAGTAGATACTGGGTTGTATTTTTATGCTGTGTGTGTGTGTGTGTTGGAGTTGTCAATGTCGTACTATATCTTTGCGTGTTTGCACTTTGTTTTTTTTTGTTGAGGAGAACAGCATATGAAGTTTCTATAAAGTGCAGCTTATGAGGGTTAGGTTGTTTATCAAGTGTCACCGCTATTTATTTTCAGCGGGTATTTGGACTATATAATATATCAGCCTAGTCTTGGTTCAAACATTACGTCTCCACACATTACGCGGTACCGTCATCGTCGGAGGGTTATGACTTTACATCACGTGTAAGTGGATGTATACGGGGATTATGAGACAGGTAGGGTTTTCATCAGGTTCATGATAGGTAAAGTAGTCCACCCTAAAGAGCAAGACAACCTCGACGTATCCACCAAATCAAAAGCAGTTTCACCCTTTCAATGGGTCGTGGCCAAGAATGATTCCTCTTGCTAATGTGTTGATTTTAATATTATCTGGGTGCCACATTACCAGTCCGTTTGGGCTCGTTGTTTTCCAGTTTCTTATACTTGTTTTACCGATTTCCTTGCTTTTACCATTCGTCCTATATTGATCACCCGGTCAGTACCCCCCCCCGTCGTTGAGTTCGCCCTAACCGCTCTGTAATCACCATGGAGTTTATGAGCGACGTCTTGGGAGCCACAGGGGCTTCCACACCTTCGTTATTCGAACTGCTCGCCCAGGAGAAAATGCAAGACCTGTTCAAGCCGGCATTGCGGTATACGTTGGTGGTAAGTATTAGCAAGGTTTTACGCCAGACGAGTCTCGTTGGGTCCTATTGGACACTGACTCTGTCACAAGGAGCGTGTAGACAACAGTGAAGCTTTCCGTTTGTAACTGAGTTGAGTCGTTATAAACTACCGATAAGGCCTACGGTGCTTCAGGTGCCCTTATTTGGTGCTAAGATGCTCCCTCCCCCTTCCCTTCCCGTTCCTTATTAAACCATTATTCCCGGTTTATTCTTACCCATGTTTTACTGCTAATAATTGTATTATTATCCTATAGACGTACGCTCGTCGGTATCCTCGGTACCTACTGCGATTGGTAAATTACCAAGACGAACTCTTTGCTTTGATAATGGCGTGGGTGGAATCTCATTATCTAAGTCGTTTCAGTAAGTATTCCATAATGTTGAATAATACCACTAGAATGATATTCGAGTGAGAAGAAGCGATAACTTGCTCTCGTATATGGCTAATCTCTTACCCACAACTACTTGGTAAAATCCCTTATGATCTACCTGTAGACTCGTCGTTTACTGAAAACATCTACGGATTGAAACGAGCTCAGGCCCCTCACGGTTCCTCTAAAGCTGGTAAACTGCGGTTGGGCGATATCCGCCAGTCCTTATTCTTTTTGGTAAGTTTATCTTCGTTTTCTGATTAAACCAATACAATTATGCACTCGATGACTTGTATTAACGACCGAGGTGGTATATTTAGTAGCGCACTCTTCTGAAACTTACTCTACATCGATAACCATATCTAATACTCGGTTAATTCACATTCGTGATGTCACTTTGCCTTTTATACATCAAATTTTTAGGTAATTATACCTTATCTCAAGGACAAACTGGACCTGTACTACGAGCGACATAACCGTAGTATTGTCGGTGTTTCTACCCAGAGAAACATACCTGGTAATTCTACAACATCTACTCCCCCCACTCGTTGGTTACGAATTAAAAGGTTGTTACATGGTTGGTTTCACCGATTCATCCTGGCGTGTTATCCAGCATTTCATGCCATGTACCATCTTGTACCACTCGGTTACAATGTCGGGTACCTGTTGGGCCGCACTCGATATCACTCTCCTTCGCTGCATTGGATGGGACTCGTGGTGCAACGGATGACTCAACAAGATTACGTAAGTCTAGATGTTCATGCAGAGTTTTCTCATTATCGCAAAAGGTTCATTCAAGCGTGTCTACGTTAAACCATTGTAGGAAATATATGACTGTTGGCATCGGCTACGATGTAGCAATTCCCGTACTGAAATGCAGCATGCGGTTGCATTTTTATTTCGTTTTATCTGGTTACTTTACTAATCCCAGCTTTTGGCTGTCTGATTTTTTTTTCCTACTAATTACCTTGTGTAATACAAAAACAGGAGACCTTTCCTTTCGGTGTTAGCGAAACGGGTGTCAATCGCTCTTTACCTACCACATGGTGGGGGAAAACTCTGACCACCGTGGCACGGGCCTTGAGAATTCCGTTGGATTTGCTAAAATTTATTTTACCCATGGCCGTGTTCTTTTTCCGTTTTCTAGAGTGGTGGTACTCTTCGGATCTGTATCGGGCCTCACAAACGTTACCCATTCCTTCCGCACCGGGTTCGCTAAAAGTAAGTGTACAACTGAACTTTATGTTTCCGATATGTGCTTTATCGTAGAAACTATCAAACATGGCTGTATCCATATTGTGCTAATTTTTTACTATTCGTTTGACCTTTGTCTGCCTTTGGCGTGATGGATATGGGTTTCCTTATGTCCATTTGCTTATATTATACCATTGTTCTAATTAATAGCCACACCCTGACGGAGTAGAAATTCCCACCAATCCTAAATTGTGCCCACTTTGTCGGGAGCAACGTACCAATCCCGCCATTGTACCCGATTCCGGGTACGCCTGTTGTTATCCTTGCCTTTACCGCTACGTGGAGGAACACCAGCGGTGTCCTGTTACCTTTATCCCAACAAAACCCGATGAGATTACGAAATTGTATGCCACGCCTTCATAAATCTCGCAGGTAATAAATTTTATAGTTTTTTCACAGGTTAAGAATCCATTCATTCTTATTAGAGACATAATTTGTTTCAAAATCCACACATAATGAGTAAGTATTTGATAAGACGGTTAGGGCATTCCCTTTACTATCTATTTGGATTGGTAATTGGCAAGAAATTTGGCAAGGAAATCACCAGTTTTGGGGAGGACAATAAATGCGGGCATTTGATTCACTACAGTGTATTGAGGGTGGGAAACGGCCTGGGCCAAGGTGCACCGAGTGCCCACTTTCAAGAGTTTGGGGTCAGCGGCGGGATTAGGATGGTACTCAAAGTATAGGTCTACGTTATGTGGGTTATAGCGATGATCGGGATCCCAAGGAGCGGGATGTTCCAGAACACAGTCGAGATGGTCTTGGAAAGTAGATAGTTCGTCAAAAGCCTGAATCACATCCGTTTCTCTAAACTCGGGATACATTAACAACACCGGCCAAATCAAATGACCGGTAGTGTGGTCGAGTTGTACCCGGTAACCCGTCGGACTTTCCCATACGTGGGTTTTACTACTGGTTTCGGTGCTCATCCGCAACTTACGGATCTGGATAGCGTCGGCCAACATCGCCTCGTCCCGACGCTGGGTTTCCTCGCGTTCTTTTTCACGACGCAGTTTTTCCTGGGCTTTGGATTGGGCCTGAACATTATTATCTTGTTCTTTGATTACAGCCTTGTTTGTAGGGTCGAATTCCAACGCCCACCGACAGCACTCGAGCGCTTCCTCGAATTTTTCCAACGCCCTACAGGCCTTGGCCGACCGGTACAAAGCCTTGACATTCTTGGGAAAAATTTGCAAAGCCCTATGACAATCGTTGAGTACCCGGCGATAATTTTGCAACTCTAAATTCACCGCGGCCCGGTTCGTCAAACACGTTGCGTTTAATTCCTGGTCTTGACAATCTTGCGCCAGGGCCTTGGTGTAATAGATAATGGCATCGCGGTACCGTTTCTCCCGATAACAATCGTTGCCCTGGTTTTTGAAATTGGTGGCAATTTCCGTGGGACTGCCTTCGTACGCTAAACTTTGTAAAGCCGCCAAGGTGGGGTTGGCTTCAGCATCTTCTACTTCACTATCTTTAGGCACGCTGTCCATAAACAAGGGTGAACGTAGCATTTCCGCTAAAAATTCATCGGGCGACGTACGAGCATTGAGGGGAGCCCCTGACGTACCGTCCTTTTTATCAATGGAGCGGAAATCGGGCAATGGTCCTTTCATTTTTTTTTTTAGCATTTATATATGTATATATATATATACCAATATTTCCAAAAAAAAACAATAAAACTAAGTTGAACAAAAAAAAAAGATGCCATTCAGTAGAAACGAAAATACAGGAAAATAAATTATAGAACAACTGTAAATATATTTTTTTTTCTTATTCCAATGGGATCAATTCTCACTGAGGAGTTATTGATTTTTAGTTACAAATGTGCTGCTGCACAAAGGGTACGATGAAATTTATCATCAGTACCTGAGATATTCTTAAAAAATCAGAACCCACCTGTCATTTATCACTAGTTTAATTGACATATTTATTTTGTTTCATTGTTATCCATTGCAAAACTTATCATTGGGTTCAGAAAAGTCGTCAAAATTCAGTGTGGTGTTTCGATTTTAGTTTTTTTTTTACTGTTCTTTGCTGGTTTCAACAGCATATTTAAGCCAGTCAAAATTCTGCCATTTGAACAGTGTCCAATGTCCATTCTCTAGTATTCGAAATAAAGTCGTACTCCACTCTAGTTTTTCGTACAGCTCGAGTTTTAGATAGTTTGGATGAAATAATTTATTTTTAACGTTGTATTGGTCCTCTCAAGTTCATAGACTTGTTTTAAGTGAGTAATTTCGTAACATCTGAACGTTCAGATATAGTCCAGTTTATTGTGTAGTTTCGTAAATTCAGTTCAAAAGGTCAGAATCTCCAGATCTAGTTCGTTTTATTGTGAGATTTCGTAAGATCTAGTCTTCAAATCTAGTAGCTTTGTCATAGGATTTCGTAAAAATTCAATTTATTTTATAGGGGTAAATTACTTTGACCTCAGATTTAGTCCGTTTCGATTAGTAAAAGTAATTTGGGATATTGTATTCCATAACTCCAATTCCAAATTCATTCTGCTTATTGTGTCAAAATTTAGTGTTAATATTTGGTGTTTCCCCGTCTCCTTCCTTAGCATATATCACGTGACTAAGACCCAGTCTTAGATCATTCACTGGTATAAAACTCACACACTGATTATTCATTCACCCGCCCCCTGGCTCTCTCTCGTTTAGTATAGTTTACATCATTTATATACACTTGCCATAGTGCATAGTTTAGTGTTTACTCACTGTTTAGCGTTTATCTTTAGTTTATTAAAGGACTAGTTTACCCAATTCCTAACATTTAGTAATTTATTTCGATCAAAATCTTAAGTATTATTCTGAAAATTCTATTTATTGATTAGTACGAATTTTTATAATCCATTTCGTGGAATCTAGCATTTGTCATGGCAGAAGAATGACCTTCACAAAACTCATCCCGTTGAGTGATCCATGAACGCACTACACAATTCCCTTGGAAAGTGGTATATGTGTACCCCAGTAATATATCAAGGATGCTTATCAGGTATGCAGGTAAGCAGGATAAAGCACCCAAAGGCTACTGGGAAGGGGATGGCAGATAATCACTCTCTCATTTGTAAACAATGGAACCTTCCCTTATAAAAAACATACAGGTGAGCTTTTTTCGATTATGTAGATATACTAGCTATCTCTGACCTTGGCTGGTTCAAATGGTGTACTTTGTACGCTGTTTTCACCTTTGCAAAGTGAATAGATGGTAAATAATAAGGATTAGAATGGGACTTTGGGTAAATATTGACTTTGTAAGTGCCATAATAATACACGCCAATATTGCCATAAGATGACTAGCTGGTAGTGTAATGCAATACAAGCATAGAATATATCCACAAGGACGTAGTGTCACTGGTAGTGAGTGACAAGGAATGTGTAGGGTCATGACAATGAGGCTAGTAATCCATGAAGATGTCAATAAGTGTGGGACATTATGGATTTCATTGATTTTTCTAATTTTTTTTGGAGTATTTGTTGTGTAAGATAATGAAGTGTAAAACCAAAGCTTTATATAAATTAAAAAAAGTAGTAAATAAAGGCAAAGCTGATAACAGATAATCATAAGTTATCAAAAACAGATAGTAGTAAGAAAGAGAAAAAGGGAATTTGAACATAAAAAATGAAAATTAAACTAAAAACGTTGTAGGGACACATTTTACCACAATGCGATGACCAGTGCTGACAAACACCCTAACCCAATACAATAGGGCAGCCTTGGATTCTAACCCTTATTAACAAACCACAGATCACGAAATTCCTTAAAGGAGAAACACTTTTGGACGTCGCATGATTCATAGAACGAGAAAGGAAAGGGTGACCGACTACGGAATAATTAAACGGCTTTCCTGACTTTGCTGTTCTCGGAACTCCACCAATCGTTGAGCCCAAGCCTCCCGATTCGCATGATCCGTCGTGGTCATAGGGAGTTGACACTTGTATTTTCGCGTTTTAGAATCGAATTGGTACCAGGCGTATACTACACGGCATATAGCCAGTGGAAAAGGTTCTTTGGATTTTTCGTCAAGCTTCTTAAGAAGGTTGGTTTCCAAAAAATCAGTTGTGTAAGGTTTGTCAGCACAACCCGTGGGCGGGTGCTCCCACGCATTCCGAAAACCCTCTCTCATCTTTAAAAAAGCAACTTTCGCTGTTTCAGAGCCTTCGCGTATGGCGATCTCTAACGTTACGGTATACAATGTGGTCGCTCCCAAAAGAAATATAAATTCCTTCCCAATCACTACTTCTTGCCGCTCCGACTTTACCTTCAAGACAACCTTCTCAAAAATGTTACCAAATTCTTCCGGGCTCACCGCTTTACAGATGGAAAATACTGGAAACATGAGAAAGCTTCGGACAGGATCATTCGGGTCGAACGTTACCCCAATAATCGGACCAGCTTTATAGTTTCCGTCTAGGTCTTTTAAAGCGCGATAGACTCTCTCCAACGGTTCATCCCACCTGTCCATCACGCTTGGATCCCAATTATGCTGAATCGTGGTAATAGCGGCAAGGATAAGGCCGCTTAGTAAGGAACCCCTTTCACTTTCAGCCGAAAACTTGGCTAATAGATAATTTCTTTTTTTAGAATAATCCTCCCCATTATTTTCGACATCCTGCGTTTTAGCAAGACCTTGTTCCTTAATCAGTTTAACACAATCAGAAGCGGATTTTTTCAATTCTTCAAGTTTCACCGAAACAGTATCCGACGAAACTCCAAGGTTTTTCCACCTTTCGTAAATTTTGGCAGCCTCCGCTGACTCAAGCATATTGGTAAGCACAATGAAAGGATCCTTATTCCAAAAGACTGCGTTATACAAGTCATCGCGTTCTGGTCCAGTTAAGGAAGGGGGACCGCCTCGCGCTGTTTCCGGATAGAAAAGCCGTTCTAAATCCTTGTTAAGCCGCTAAGTAACCAATTTCCAATCACTCCATAATCAACACTATATATTAGAAATTTTTAAATTTAAAAGCCAACTAATAATGCCGGCCCATTAGTACCCACTTACAATGAACCCAGCACATCGTGAGGTCAGTAAACCAATTTTTTAATACTTCTAAGTTGTATACTTACTTCCAAGGCGCGTTGTAGAGCTAAGGTCTGGGAATTTATAGCTTCGGTATTCTGTCCTTGCTTGTGAAATTTCCGCGGTAATAGCCGGCGAGCTATACGTTTTATAACGGTATCTGCAGTCGAAGGCCTCTCTTGATCAAAAGAGATGTCCAACGGGTGTGACTGTACCACTTCAAGCGACGAAAGCAATTTTAATCGCTCACTCTTTTGGATATCTTTGATCATCGCCGAGGAGTTATGGACACTACAGCCCAGCGCTAGCCAGTATACGAGTAATACGTACTTTGCCATAACGTAATTTCGTTAGTTTTTAACAACTACCGAAGAAAAAAACTGCAAGAACGTAGAAGGTAAAAACTAAGTGGGAGAGAAAAAAAGCCCAAGGAATAACAACCAGGAAAGAAACTGTGTAAAAATGCTAAAGAAAGGATAGGTCTGCTGGAGATGTCAAGGAATGATGCCGTTTATATAGTGATATTTTTTTCCAACCTTATAGCGACTTGGAGTGAAACTATCCTGATAACAGTTCAACCAATAGGAATGTATACACTTAGCACTGGCGGATATTTTGCTGTAGGGTTGAAAAAAAAAACCGGTGTTGGTAGAGAATATGAGTTGGTATACCCAGTATGAAAAACCCACCAGGAAAGAAAGAAGACCAGACCATGACTCCTCAACTGCGAGGATAGTTGGGAAGCACAATGTCACCCTTCCCATTTCTTGTATTGGCTAAAGCTGTGTCACACCACGGTTACCATAGCACATTGGTTTATGGTGGCTGATGGGGTGTTGGGAGAGAGTCAGAGTGAAAAATGTAAAATGGAGTACATCAGAAAATATATGACTGGTTGTTTTTCGACTATATAGGGATAAATCCGCCAAAGTTGAATGGGTTGCTCAGAATATCCTATTGGTTACGTTGTGGTTGGTACATTTTTTCCTCCAAATCTCTATATAGTTGAAAAATATCACCCATATTGTCATCGATGCTTTACTCTGTCTTCCTACTCCCCCAAAAAAATGTTTCATCTCTCATTCCCCTTGTGCACAGTCTTTTTCTATTTTTTTTTATTTAATGGAGCTCATTCATTACTCCAATTTTTTATCTTTTGTTTATGCTTGAGTATTATTCTATAGTAATCCACTGACTTTCAGATCTGTCTGCTTATCCATAGCCACGAGGACCTAATACCAATTAGTAACACAACCTGGTGATTGATGCGCGGACCAACCCCGGCCAAGGGTGTAACAAGGGTGAAAACACGCCCACCTGGGATGACCCCAGGCACCCCGACAGTAGCAACCACACCCTGCCCCACCACCAAGAAACACCTGAGGATGAATACACCAGGCGAACCTCGCATCACCAACCCACTGGCATCCCTCCGGAAAGACGAACTAGTTCAGCTACTGATGGAAGTACGGCAGGACAATGAAAAGCTAAGCAAGCAACTGAATGAAACACGCAAACAAGTAATGGCCCTCCAGGAAGACCTGGAAAGAATGACCTGATGCATGGCAGAACTAATAGACAAAAACACTTTAATAAAGATTGTACAACCCAAAAATCAATGTGTGGAACAAACTGAAGTGAACAACAATGAACTGTAATAGGATTCTGGTCACTGGTGTGAGAAGGCACTCAAACAAAACAATGGAGACCTACGAGTAGGTAAATAAATCTTAAAATTAAACAAGCATGTTTTTTATTCATGAGGGATTCGAGTTTCCCTGAC
>JAOPJG010000678.1:0-18567 GCA_027478255.1 Dispira simplex | reverse complement strand
TTTTCCACCTCATGGAGCATTTACTTACTTCCCATTTTATGCAACGTGAGGCTCGAAGCAAGTTGGACACGACTTACGCCGAAGTGGGCCAAAATTCCGGCACCGCATCTGGTAGTTCAGAGTTTAACCAGGACACCTCAAACCAGAGCAACGCCCGGGTTCACCATGGGCAGTACGAAGTGCTACCGCACGAAAAGAGAAGCGACGAACTGACCCACTCAACCCAAGGTGCCAGTCCGTCCACTGCCGTCCGGCGGACACCCTCCTCTCACGATGTATTGGAGATACATTCGCACCACACCCACGTGCATGGCGATATTTTTCTACAGGGGCTGGACGCTACTCGACGGCCCAGTACCTATGTGTTGGAACTTGGCATCGCGCTGCACTCGATTTTAATCGGGTTGGCCCTGGGTACCACCTCAGGGACAGAGTTTATCAGTCTGTGGGTAGCGCTGGTGCTCCATCAGTTCTTTGAAGGGTTTGCACTGGGGTCGCGACTAGCCTCGTTGACCTTTTCTTCGGCTGTGGTTCCCATCACTAGTGCCCTGGGTTTTGCCATAACCACTCCGATCGGGATCAGCATTGGTATGGGGGTTCGCACCTCATACCAACCCAATTCTCCTACTAATATGGTCGTCCAGGGTATCTTGGACTCGTTGGCGGCGGGTATTCTCCTGTATGCCGCGTTAGTAAACCTTATTGCCCAAGAATTCTCCCAACCTACATTTTTCAAAGAAGCCCGGTCTAAACGTACATTGTATTTTATATCCATGTACACTGGGGCCGCTGTGATGGCGATTATCGGCATCTGGGCCTAGCTGATTATTTAGAAAGTGCTAAGGTGCACTGCACCTCTCCCTCGATGAGGAGATTTCGGCCCAAAGTACATTTCACTATACCAATGTCAACCCGCCCATATTTTCATTTTACTCTCCAACCCCGTTTTATGCTATCTTTCAATACTTCTATCTTAGTTATGTCGTATTTGTTATCCGTGTAACTTTATAGCACTCATGTTAGTGGCGGGATAACAAATTTTTAAAGAGTGGGCATCCTTGGAGTGTTATGAAGAGTGTCCCATTCAGCAGTGACCCAAAAACTAGCTTCTATTTCGGCAAAAAATAATTGTGCTGGGGTTTGTTTTGTATATAATATACTATACAGTCGTTCTTTGATGTTTTAGCACTGGCATTATTTACTGTCATTTGCATAAGAATTCGGGTGCAATGAAAGCTAATTTTGCACAATCAAGGATATTAGGTTGGTGTCGGATAGCCAGCATGGTTATGTTGCAGTGTGAACACAGTTGGGTAATTTTTTTCGACTATATAGCGAAAAATCCGTCGAAGTTGAATGGGTCTCTCACTAAATTCTATTGGTTAGGTGGTAGTTGGTACATTTTTCACTCCGAAACTCTATATAGTCGAAAAAATATCACCCAGTTTGCGATACCACGCCAAAGTGGTTTGTGTCGGTGGGCACATAGTAGAGAGATTAGTAGTTGTTTGTACGGGAGAATTACACAGACCATGGCAGTAAGTTCCCTTGTTGCCTTTGGTGACACTCGTCTAGAGACTCACCTGGACAATTTCGAGGAGATGTAGTGAGGGCATCAAGATGCTTCAATTCCGAGGGCGGGGTCATACTCTTCAGGCGATTCTGCAAGGTGAATTGTAAGACGAGTATCTGACTGTGTGTCATCAACAAAAAGCACTGGTATTGTTATCGTATGTCGTGTATTAATGGCTGTCTGGATGTTCTGCAAATTACTAATACACATCATTATGTGTTTCTGCTGCTTTCGTCCTTACTGTACATGCTTTCCACCCACCAACGCGAAATCACATTTTTATGGCACCGCAAACCTAATATCTTTGATTGCACAAACTTCCCTTTCCCTGTGTGCAAAATTCTTTCTGCAAATTCTAATAGGCACAAAGCCAGAAACAGCAGTTGTGGGAACCAGTCACAGTAATGACCCACTGGCGTTCTTAATTAAATTGTGGGGGGAATGAGAACTTGTATCCTCTTTTTCAACGACGAAACATTTACTCAATTCACACAATTGCAGCTTATTCACTTGTTCACTTTTCAACGGTTTAGTTTATTATACCTTTTTTTTCAAATTCCAAGTGCTACAAATAGCTATACCACTATGGCACCAACCCCCGTTTCGTATCGTAAGTACAGCCTTTTTTGATTTAGTCAATCAGGTTTCGCTCAACGGTGAACTTTGTAGCAGCGCGATTCCCATTTGGACGAATTCTGTTTACTTGGCCCTTGAAATCAAGGTGGAGCTCTTCGTTATTATGCACTCGCAATGTGGAACCTTGGTAGTGGCTGACTAACTTTGTGTGAGTTTCTACCCGGTTGGTCTGACCTGCGTTAATTACTTTGCTTGGTGCTGTGATACAGCCAAGCCCTACGAGGCCGTAGTTCTCGATATTGAAGGAACAACTACCCCTATTACGTTTGTGCACCAAGTACTGTTTCCTTACGTTATGGAACATGTGCAAAAGTTTTTGGAAACACACTGGGAGGACCCTACTTGTCAAAGCTACGTGGCCGGTTTAGCCAACCAATCCACCGAGGATATCCGGCAGGGACTGATGGATACGCCCGCCATCGTGAATTTAACGGATTCTGCCATTCCCCAGGCCGAGAAAATCGAAACCATTATGACCAATATACGGCACCAGATGCAGCAGGATCGTAAGATTAAAGCTCTAAAGGACTTCCAAGGGTATATGTGGAAGGGCGGTTATCATTCGGGGGACCTGAAAGCGACGGTGTATGAAGACGTGGTGGACGCCCTGCACACATGGCACGAACGAGGGATCCCTGTGTATATTTACTCGTCGGGCAGTGTGCCCGCCCAAAAGTTACTTTTCGGTTATTCCGACCGTGGGGATCTGACCCACTATTTACATGGCTATTATGATACCTCGGTGGGGTCGAAGCTAGCCCCCGAGAGTTACCAGGCGATTGCCCGCAATATCGGTCAAGAACCGACCAGCATTCTTTTCGTAAGTGATAACCCCAAAGAAATCCAGGCCGCCAATGCCACTGGTATGCAGGCAGTCATTTCTTTACGTCCTGGAAATATCCCTATTACGGACGATGTGCTCCAGAAATACATGTCCGTTACATCATTTGCGTCCCTACTTTAATCCGCACACTGTAGACCTTTACTCTTTTCCTACCAGTCTTTTTATATAAATACCTATGCAAACTTTACAATTAAAATTACATTTGTCTATTCGTCAGCATTCGTGGGATTCAAGAAAGTTGGCGTCAGGAGCTCCACGGAAGCTCCCACTTGGACTTCAAATGGTAAAGCTGACTTTTCAGCCACATGCCGTAGATGTTGACCAAAATGAACCTTACCGCGATTGCTACGTCGATGGATAGACAGTGTAGAAAAGGGTTCACGGGACCCTTCACCCGTGTCTTGGTCGATACACACCATCTGACACCGTGTGCAGGGTTTGACTAATTCAAAATACTGCTCGCCTATCCGTACCAGGTGGTGGTAATCTTCCTGGAAAGGAGTTAATTGACTCCCGGTAATGGTAAAATTGGCACGAAATCGGTCGGTAGATATTACCACGGTCTTCAGTGGGGACTGATGCTGGGTCATCCATTGACCAACCTGTTGCACACTGGCCTGAGAAATGAGCAAAAAGGGGGATTCGTTGGCAAAGAGCATAAAAGAGTGGGTTTGGTCGATAGTAGCACAAGAATCCGAAAGGGAGACCTTTCCTTTGGATGAGTTCAGTAACATGGAGCGACTGGGGGTCGAAATCTGCCGTGCCAAGTAACAGGGAAATCCAAAAAATGTGGAAAACCACCGGGTTACACTCTGACATCGGTACCGGTGGGTTACTACATGTTCCCCGCATACCCGGCAGTCTAAGAGTTCATATTCCTCGGCACGTTTGGTCAACTCTAAGGATAAATCTGGCAACCCTGGTACCGAAATTCGTAGGCGTTGACGATGCCGATCGATCGCCGGTCGGATAAGACACATGCGTGGGTATTGCTTCTGACTTAGTGTTCGTCCGGTCCGGGCGTCGACCAAGGACCACTCCCGATCGTGCAATAAGCCGTGGGGAGTTAGGGGCCATGTTTTCCCACTCGATAATCGCATTCCGCGGCAAGACTTGATAGGGAAAATCATGATTTCCCTGAGGTGAATGTCACCGACGGAGGATGCCTCGGTCAGATCTGTCGAAAAGGCTGGACAAGCTTCAAGGAAATGGGTCTCCAGAAATTGGAGCCATTGGTGAACGTCTTCAAACCTAGAGGCCCACCCCAAGGACAGACGAATGGATCCAGTGGGCCGCTCCCCGATCAGATCCCGATCGTCCCAGCAAACGTGACCTTGGAAAAAATTAGTTCGGATATCGGCAGCGTCTAACTGTAACCATTTCTGCAGAGCGCCCGGATTGCACATACCACCCGCTCTTATATAAATTCGATTCAGCGCTGCCAGCCGACCCACTTCGGAGTAGCCTATCCAGCTCTGGTCACTTCGTCGCAGGTTAAAATTCAGAATGGCACCATGAACCTCTAACCACCGTTCTACTAAAGCCGGAGTCACCTGTGACAGAGTCGCGTAGGTATCCATCAGGTCCGGTGACAAATAGAACACACATAGAGGTTGGCCATTGTAGTGCCGTAATTCCGCCATTCGTCGCAACAGATAAACGGTCAGTGCACCAACATGATAGCTAGGGTGGAGAAATGACGGATCTCCCCACAGTTTATCCCACCGGTCCAAGGCGTGTTTGAGAGCTATAATGTCAAAGAAATTGACGGTACCGTCTTCGAATTTCTCGTGGAGTAGCGTACGGTACTCTTGCCAAGGTTCATTAAACACCGTCGCGGATACCGAACCTCCTCCAAAGTACCGCTTCCGCACATAGGGTGCCAGACAGTTGCGCACTACCAACGCACCTAATCCTGTGGGAAACCCGAATAGCTTGTAAAACGATAGGGCCACCAAGTCTGGGGAACACGCGGACGAGGTAGGGGTCAACTTTAAGGTCGAGGTGGTCACATAAGATGCGGCGTCCAACAAAACCCACCAAACCCGGGAAGAAAGTGTAGTGTCTAAATCCAAGGAAGGGTTCGACCGCCGGATCGATTGGAATTGCTTTGACCAGACAAACGGAAATCGCATCCCAGAGAAATTGCACTGGGCGGGGTACGCGAACAAGTGAGTAGATGCCCCATCGCTAGGGTTAGGAAGGCCATCGGACTGTAAATCGACAGGTTTGTCTAAATAACGCGATACCATTTCCTCCGTTACGCCACGACTTGCCACCCCGAAATCCTGAACAAGGTTGCGCAAACCTACCACCGAGGTATGGGACGCTTGATGGTACCAAAATTGACTACCATTGGCCCGAATTGGTGAACCTTGCGTTGATTCTGGGCCCTTTGGCGATATGCCATGTCCTAGGGAACCCTCAAAAGCTGTCCAGGGGAACATCTCCCCGGCTAGTTTTAACGCAGCCGTGGCATTGGCGGTAAAGATCACCGAGTATTCGAGCTCATCTGTCCCAAGATAATCAAGAATACGGGTGCGCACCCTTTGGATTTCATAGGCCGTCCGTTGGGAGGCAGGGTTTTGGGAATGGGGGTTGCCGAATAAACCAGTGGTGATATGTTGTGTAAAGTTACCAATGGCCACCTGGCTGGGTATGGCAGTACCGGCGTGATCGAGATATACACAGTCTGACATAGGGTCATTTCCCTCACCCAAAAAAATGCAAACCGACAGGTTGGTGTAGCTGGAGGTTAGTCACGACGAAGTGAGAGACAAATTACAACGCTGTTGGTACCCATTGGTGTATCATAGACCATACACGAACAGGAGAGGCCGTGAGGAATGGCGTATAACAAAGTCACGGCGGTACTAACTATACTTGGCCATCCCGTCTAATTGGACTGGCGAAATAACAAAATGCTCGACTTACCGAGCAGTTGCGAAAAGTCCGTGACGATGTGCTGGTCAATGGGTTGGTAGTAGAGTCCTTGGTGGTGCGTTATAAAGTCGGGGGTGACTTGTGGGGAATCAGAACGGGCCTTTTGGTCGCTGATGTGCTGTTCAACGGTTTCACTAAGCATGGTTTTCAATGACATTGCCGTAAAAGGAGTGCGGAGAATAGACTAGATAGAATACCAAACGATAAAGAGTATAGTAAAGTCGAGTTTACTGCTTGTTTTTGTATACAGCAACGTAAAATTCCTTAGTGAATGGGCCACAAGAAGGGACTGGGTTATTGATATAAACATATTGCATGGCAACGTGACCTTAGTCTGACCTGACCCTCACTAAGCACCCGTCAAGGATTCGTCACAGGACTTTGTGCTTCAAGAATGGTCCACCTCTCTGATATGGGTGATGGGATGGCTTTCCAACCCTATACCGATTTGGTGCAAAACTGCACCAATTACAATTTAACCAATGTAATCCTGTAATTGACACATTTAACAAGCGGATATATTTTCTATAAGGCTGAAAAAAATTCACACATATGGGTGATATTTTTTTGACTATATAGAGATTTGGAGGAAAAAATGTACCAACTTCCACTTAACCAATAGGATTTTGTGAGAGACCCATTCAACTTTGGCGGATTTTTCGCTATGTAGTCGAAAAAAAGCTATCCATATTGTTTGAAAGTGGATGGATAGTGATATATAATCAAAGTGGCAACAGTACGATTATCTCTACGGTGTTTAAACGATAAGCCCAGGATAATTTGCAGGTGCGTTGCTTATGACTCCACAATAACGGAAATTTCACCTGCAGAACTTACCCAGAGCATTTTAGACGATACTATTATTGCGTGCACTCGTTTCTTTGGTGTGTAGAATAGAGTGTAGAGTATACCCTGCTGGCATTTATACTCTGCTTCCACGATTTTATTCGTTCGGGGAAGGGATTTAAAGTGGCCTACTTCTTTTAGGTGGAGGAAAACACAATGTTACGACTGGAAACAACCCAAGACTTGTCGCTGAAGAACAGAAAGGGGTAGACTGAAATCTTGCGTGTTGAAGTATATATGTATCCTAAAACTTAGTAGTGGCCATTCTTTTACACCACTTGCCTCTTCTATTCAATAAAGAAATGTGAGGGTATAATTCGCATGCCAATGTCCCGACATGAAAAAAACTAACAATAGGTGGATAGTTATCATTCCAAGTATTCTTGATTGTACTGACGAGATTTGGTCGTAGAAAATTAAGAGATTGTGTTGCTCCCAAAAAACTGACTTGTAATTTTCACTGACAAACTTGGGCGGATATTTGATGGTCAAAAAAAAATTGCAATTCACTGGGGATTGTTCATCGAGCAGGGCAACAAAAATTCGTCCCATACTCGAAAACATGACTTTTTTCCCACTGCCATGGCATTGGCAAAGAAAAAAATTGAGCCTATACACATATGACTCCCCTCCTCTCTGGGTAGCATATTGAAAAGTGAGGCAAGCGACTGTGATTTTAGGTTTCCTCCTCTTCCACATTATACTTTGGTTACGTGCTATTCCTCGTGCTACCTTGCCACATTCTCGCAACAGTTCCCCAGTTTCGACCAATTAAACACACAAGGTAAGTAGAAACAGACGATGGATTATTGTACATCCGATGACGATTCTGACCATCCATCCATCCATCCATCTGACAGACGGACAGACAACCGCCTGTAGGAATCGATGAATAGATGGATGCATGTCAAGTCTCAAGTGGGAGTACTGTCGTTCTCTGATTTCCTTCATCTAGAGTCATCCTTATGGATGTGCTGATAACAAGGGGCCCGAACAGAAATTGGCTCTGAGGAGAATCCAACACTCTGTTCTGTGCAGTGGGTTTCCCCTGGCGTAGTGTTATCCTTGACAGGACCACCGGGGAAACCCCATAGCTTACTGAATCACCGAAAGGTTATGATGGCGGGACATGAGTAATCAAGTACATGACGGTGTTGAGAGTGAGAGTGGTTTATCACGTCCTTTGTTCCTCCCTTCTTCGAAAGCCATTGGTGCTCAAAAGGGCTTGGATGCAGTGTTATACTCTCACGTTCAACGTTAGCATAGTAACTGTCGGATTCCTCTCACGAACGAGCGAGATTCTTGTTTTCTCCTTTGCCATCCGTCTTTCGTGACACTCAGTAGAGCTATTCCCGACCTTGTCCGAGTCACTAACTTTATCACTACATTGCTCCTACTTGCATCGTTTACCTTTTTTCATTTCTCGAATCACAAATTACTAGTCACCATGGTTCGCGTTTCCGTACTCCACGACTGCCTCAAGAGCATGAACAATGCCGAAAAGCGCGGTAAGCGCCAGGTCATGATCCGGCCCAGCTCCCGCGTTATCGTGCGCTTCTTATCCGTCATGCAGAAGCATGGCTACATCGGCGAGTTTGAAGAAATCGATGACCACCGCAACGGCAAGATTGTTGTCCAGCTCAACGGACGTATTAACAAATGTGGTGTCATTTCTCCCCGCTTTGATATCCGTATCAACGAAATCGAAAAGTGGGTCAACGATTTGTTGCCCGCCAGACAATTTGGTTACATCGTGCTGACCACCTCCGCTGGTATCATGGACCACAGCGAGGCCCGTCGCAAGCATGTGGGTGGTAAGGTGCTCGGTTACTTCTACTAGATACACATAGTGGACGGCAAGCTCCCTGGAGCTTTTTATTAAATATTAAAATAAAATGGTTATTTAGAACCTTCTGGAGTGGAATTCGTTGTATTAGCTATTAAATGTGGAGAGCAATGACATTTTATTCAAAATGATGTTTGTTGCTCCTGCTAATCAACCCATCAATATGGGCGATTTTTTTTCGATTATATAGAGATTCGGAGCAAAAAAATGTACCAACTACCACATAACCAATAGGATTTTGTGAGAGACCCATTCAACTTCGGCGGATTTTTCGCTATAGAGTCGGAAAAAAACTACCCATATTGAAGTCTATGAAAATGGTGTTGGTGGGTTTTCTACTCTACTAGCTCACAATTACTGGACAAGTACATGTAGTGCTTCAATAGGGAAAGTGAGATTACTATCTCTTTCTTGTGTGTGTACTTGTAATATTCTTTTCTTGATCATTTGTTTTCGTAGACCTCTTTATAAGAGTAGAATTGTATTGAATTCAACCACATCGTTTATAAACATTTTAAGACTCCCTCCACTTTTTTCGACATTAGTTGCTTTTCAACCTGCTCCACATAAAAAAAACACTTCCCTCCACCTTCTCCGTGACACCATTGACACGATTAGTTGGACCTCATTGCTACCCCCAACCGATTACACGACAGAAAATCGTCACGGCATCTCTATCGCCCATCATAAAACAAGTGGCTATGTCCTACTTCAATAATCGTCACTTACGTACACCCATTGCGGCATTTAGTATGGCCATAGTATTAACATTGGTTACCCGCTACGCCATTGGCGTTGGTCAACAGGAACGCCAACGGAAAATTGAGATTACATGGGGAACACACCCGGCCGCCAAAGAGGCCAAAGACACTTCGACATCCTCCACAAATACCTTACAACCATAACTGCAAGCTGGGAAACCTGTCAAAATATAGCCCATGCTCAACGACGTAGGTTAGCGAACAACACTGTTATATCAACGGTGATATGTATAAAGTAGACAGATAGAATGAACGGCACCGTTTAGTCCTTCGATTTCCTAGGCTTTCTTATTAGTTTACATGCTACAGCATATTCGAATGTAAAATAAACGAATTAAGTATATGGGTAGTTTTTTTTTCGACTATATAGAGAAAAATCCGCTAGCATTGAGTAGGTCTCTCACTAAACCCTATTGGTTAAATTTTAGTTGGTACATTTTTTCTCCAAATCTCTATATAGTCGAAAAAAATCACCCATATTTATATGTAGTACGCAACATGGCCTGACTAGTTTCGTACAGCCGGTTGAAAGAAGATACAAAAATATCATTATATCATTAAAAGAATGGAGGAGCGAAAACGCATACTCTCGCACCCCTGTCCATCATAAAATCCGCTGTAGGCGGTCGGCAGCCGGAAATCCAAACACAACTAGCGAATAAAAATAATGCAATTGCAAAAAAAAATACGTGCAGTCATTCAAATGCTAGGTTACTTATATATGTACAAACAGAAAAAGAAAAAAAAACAGTGTACATTTTCTTACCACGGGATAGGAAGAGGCAGATAGAGAAATTTTGGGGTTGGTAGAGTGAACACCCTGGTCAAATAGGCACGACTGGGACGATAACCGCGCAGGTACTACCAACCTTGGTTTAGTTAGGATGCTCTTCCTTATCACATTCCAACGTTGTAAACAAATACTTGCGTGAGCGCTCTAGTAGCGTCTCGATAGCCATTAGGTCACTGTCCAAGGTTGGGTCCACCCGCTGAATAAAGCATAACCGAATGACGTGGGGTTTGAACCACAATAAGTACCGCAAGGTTCCTCGTACCGTCAAGTCGTAGGGTTTCAGAATGATACGAGCCCATCGCTCGGCATCAGACTCGTCAGGGGTCTGGGGAGGACTGGGGGTGGGTGTAGGTGTAGGAGTGGACGTGGGCTCAGGGTTACTGGGTGGCGGCGATGACGGTGGTGACGGCAGCATTGTAGTAGAGTGAGTAGTATTAGTGGGGGTGGATAATTCTAATATATTTACCATCGACTGGCCTTTGTTGTCATTACCGCTGGTCCCGGGAGATTTGAGACGCAACTGAGTAGTCACAATGGACGTGTGAGGGCTCCAAAATGATCCCGAGGCGAACAGAACTGGATCAGTCAAGTCGGTGACGGTACCCAGAAAAAGGGCCGGGTTTACAGCGATCAATTGGGTAAGGTTACCGACGGGAGGTTCCTCAGGTGGGATGGGGTCGGGTTGAGTTCGATTTTTAACGGGTACTGGCGTGGCAAAAATACTGAGATCGATGGCTTCGATTTCAATATCTCGGATATTACCATTGGATCCCGTGACGTGCATGTCGAACATCAGCTGCTTCTCTGCAGCTAATACATTGGTCACTCCAATGATACCAACGTTGGTTAACGGGGCACTACTGAGGTTGAACAACAACACCGCCATTACAAAGGCCAATAACAGCATGACACTCACAGCGAGCGTATAAAAGACCTGCCAACACAAACTATGTGGGGAGATAGGCACGACATCACTAGGGTAGGGATGACGACGAAACAGCGGCACGGTTTCCGCCAGATCGTCGAGCGAGCCATACATGGACGGATTAAAATACTTGGAGCGGCGGTTTCGTCCCCGGGGGACGCAACCGTCCACAGAGGTGGGGGCACGACTGGGCGCTAGGGACCGATGAGCCGGGGTGGGAGATTCACCATAAGATGTTGACACCACCCGACGGTCTTTCCGCACCAGAGGGCCTTCCCCACCGGCCAGGGACGGGCTGGCGAACTCGCTCGGCCCCGCGTCATCATATTCTCCCGCAGGATAACCGGGACCGTTCCCGCCAGTATATTGATTGTTGTGTGCAGCGGCTACGTTTCGCCAAGCATCACTGGTACCGGAGCCCATAATGGACCACCGCTGTTCCAATGCTCCACTGCTGCGAGGAATCCGGTCCTCCACTATGTGCGAGGACAAAGGCATATCATGGGCCACGCTAAAGGGCCGCGGACGAGAATAACGATATATAAATTGCTCTTGGCCACCCTCGTCGGTATACCGACTCTTGCGAGGTTTTCGTTTGAGTGGCGGCCTCCTCGCCCCGCCTTTGGCCTCAGCCGCTTCCACTCGCAAATGACGATTGGATTCATTTGGTGGCATTGAGTTGGCGCTGGGGTTGCGACGGAGAGCAGCCTCGGGACGACCGGCAGTTTCATGGGAGAAACCTGCTACTGTGGATAACGACTCTCCCGCCACATCGGGTCCACCCACCATGGTACTGCTCTCAGTGTCTGGTGGTAACAACCGGCCTTCTACAGTCTTGGAATCACCTGCAAAACGGGTAAACAACGAGTCCCCAGTGTGGGAACCCGCCGTCGCCGGAGAGTGGGGCAACGACGGCGTAGCTAACCCACCGCCGTGTGTATAATACAAAGTCATGGACGAAGAGGGTAAATTCCAACCATAGGAGGACAGCCGGGATAACCGGTGACTACTACCGTGATGTGGGTGCATAGCAGCATTTCGGTCGACCATGGAGGCAACGTCCATCATGTCAGGGAACACCTGTGAAGGTTGAAAAAAGGGTGTCGCCCGTACAGTGCGCCCTTGGGGTGGCATCGTGCCTGACGCGCCAAGATCACCGGTTTCGGATTGGGTCAAGCTGTGTTTACCCGGACCCGACTGGGCGATGGTAGTACCCGAGGAGCCGGCCGTGCCAGCTGCCATGGTTTGACCTGTGTCGTTACGAAGAAATAAACCGGCCTGCTCATCCAGCTCATGGTCATCCAGATCCGTGAGCTGGGTGAGCATGGTTTTATGGCGGGGACTATCTCCCATAGTTAGGGGTAAACTCGTGTGAGAGAGAGAGGGGCGTATAAGAAAGAAAAGTAAGAAAACTATGGTAGTAATGAAGCAGGAACAAGGAACTGAGAATAGTGAGCCCCAGAAGTAGGGTAACTAGACTCTAGGCTCCTAAACTCTGAATAAAAATTAAGAGGTGTTAAAGGCCAATAGTAATGAAAAAAAAAATGAAACCACACACAAGCAAAAATTGCAAATTGTGAGACTTTACGACTTAGGCAGTACTTGTAAACTCTCACTTGGGAACTTGGCTACAAAAAAGCTGGCCAGAAACCCTAACAGTACCGAAAATACATCCTTCTGGCAGACCAGGGCAGTTGAGGACACACAACGTAAGCAAAAGGAAGGGGTAGCGGGGGATATCACATACTTACAGTGTTAATAAGGCGGCTTTCATTCAGTTTCGTCTGGGAAAGCGGGTATTAACAACAAGTAATAACCATGCGTCTAGGAATAGAGGAAATGGCTTGTCAATAATGAGGTAATTCCCCATCACCTTCCATTATGTCACACTCCCCCAAAATTCACAATGATGGTATAAAACGCACCCTCTTCCCCAACCTCAATGTAAGTGTAAACAAATGGGGTATTATCGCCCCTTATCCTACAATATTTGATGTAATAGGGACTGGGATTTTTTTGCTCCCCTTTCCTAGGACACTAATATAGTGCCAGGGTCTCCTGTCTAGTGATGGGTGGGGCTATCGTTTGTCCAGTGCATTCGTATGTACAAACGGAATAGGTTTCATATATTTAATCGCTAAAGATGGTGAAAAAAAGGGAAAGGGATGGCGACACCTACTGCACCTTTGTTTTAGCCGAGGGAGAAAAGGATACCAATAATCACTACCATAACATGTGGTTGGTGAGAAAGAATAATAATAAAAAAATGAAACTGTCCAGCAGTGATGTCATCTAAAGGTTTAGTAACCCCAGAGGGCCTCTCTACTACTGATGAGAGTCGGGCATACTACTATCGAGTATTGCCTGCAATTCAGCAACCCTACGTTTTAGGTAGCGGTTATCATCAATGATATTCTCAACTTTGATCACCAATTTCGCCATAATGTCCTCCGGATTGGCTTGCTTTGCCCTTAACTGGAGAAGGGCTTCCTCTGCCGAACGAGATTCGTACAGGGTCACTTTGGACCAAATACTTTCCATATGAGCCCGAACCTTCTGGTTCCGCATTTGCTCTTCCCGTTCCTTCTCCCGTTTCTTTTTACGACACCGGGCCGATGCCTCTGCGTTGCGCATCCGTCGACTGCTTTCCCTGTCTTTAGTGCCGGCTATTGGCGAGGTAGGACTACGGTCTGAACCGAAGGGCTCTGGTGACATGGAAGTATGGGCGACAGTAGGACTGTTACCGGACGGTATGGGTTCGGGTCCTTCCTCTAATGTACTTCGATGTGGTCGAGATATCATCTGCTGTAATAAGGACTGTGATGGGTTCGATAGCCGCCTCTCAGAGTCAACATTGTGCGAAGAAACGTCGACACCTTTGCCGGCTGGTATAAATGTCATTTCTTCCACCTGTCTTTTCTTGGGGGGCTGAGAAAAAGGACGTACGGGTGGCAAGGAGGCAAAAGTCTGGGGAAGGTAGTGACGAAAGGGCAACCCGAGGTCGGCCATCGATAGCACTTCGGATGGCCCGGATTCAGTCGGATAGCACCACGATAGGTCACAGTCGGCAGTTCGTGTGTGACGTAGTGCTTCTTCGTACGGGGGCATGGTCGAGGGAGTCGTAATGCAATCATTTTCCTCGTAGCGTGAGAGGGGTGTAGGGCGCGAAGGGTAGTCGGGAGAGTAAAGAGGGCTCCCCGCACTGGCAGATTTAGAGGGATGTTGCACCAACGTAGCGTCTTCCCATGGTGATAAAACCTGCGGTAGGTGTGTGGGAGGAGCGGTGGAAGGGCACTGTTCCCCTTGGTCACCTCGGCTGGCGCGCCTGAGAACGTTGGAGAGTGATGGAAGCATTAATTCTACCTGGGTTTAGCCTAAATACATGTATCATACTAAAACATGGCAAACACTCTCGTGGGTGCAGACAAGAATGTTATGAAGTGTATCCCGTTGCTGCCCCCTTGCTCACTTTTAATTTTTACCCAACTTTCCTGGGACAGTTTATTGGGTGCGTTAGCGATTAGCGGCGTTAGGGGTAGCTAGAGTTTAGAGCCACGTTTAATAGAGCTCGATACTGTATAAGAGGGGTAACGACAGTGCTGTCTAGGTAATAACCAGCGAATACGGTCAGCAGCCCGGTACACAGTGCAAGAACAGCAAACCAGCTTTTAATATACACTAGTAAACAAGGACGATTTGATAGGCCAAATATAATATGAACGTATGGAGGGGGTAGATAGAGAAACGACACAGTAGTAGTACACACTAGAGCTGGGCTATCTTCTCAGAGCATGACGGTGATTATAGTACAATAAGGGGTAGCATCTCCATCAGTCCCTGGTGTTTTTGGCTGTTAACCTAAAAAACATAATAAAAAATATTGTACCTCTGTCTTTATCTACTGTACCGAACGTAGGCTAATGTTTAAATTCGGAAACATGATTAGCGGTATATGGCTGAGCTACTTTATATATCCAAGTGACGGTTACGGTGTCATTACACACCATAGATTCAAGTTGACAGTGGTAGACAACCCACAAGCACTGAGTAAAAAAAACAAGAGGGGGGGAGAAGATTTTTTTTCGAGGGGTGACTTTGGGTTAACCTTGAAAACAGCTTGAGAGTCCCAGCTCTTCATGCATGTGCTTTTATTACGGATATGTCACACACACACTGTGTTTGAGAGTGGCTGGTCAAACAAATGTACCGAATTTTCCGATGTGGAACAAGGTGTTCTTTCACTCACACATTGCTAATTATCACTGACCAGCGATCCTTTCTCTTCCAACTGTGATAATTCTTTTCGATATATATTTTTCCAAACCCATCATCATTTTCCAAATAAAATATGATGACATCCGAGTTTACCTCCTCTGGGGGCAACGCACAAGGAAAGTCGAGGTTTTCCAGAAAATTCTATTTGAGGGTTTAATAATAGGCAAACAAACAGTATAATAAGCTGTTTATTGAAACGCATCGAAGCACCACCAGCCCATATCCTCCTTATACCCTGTAGCGAAGTTGGTCCATACTACCAGACAGCTGTAAATTAAAAAGCGAATGCCGAAATTGGTATTTAATACTCTGTATTGTCTTCAAGAAAGAAAAATACAAAGTGTGAATATTTCATTGGGGTGTGAAAAGTTCAAGGCTCTATATGGAACAATGAACACCTGTAAGAATATTGATGTTACAACTCCTTCCTGTAAAAAACATCACGTTTAATTTTTTTATTAACCAGCACAAAGCGACAGGGATTGCACTATGTATTACGACCTCCTTGTTACCAAGCCTTGTCTTTCGGCGCTACAATACACACAACAGGAAGAAAAGTAGCATTGTGGAAGTGTGAAAGCGGGATAAATGGCGGAAGTCCCTCCATTCTCGTAGGGAATTGTGGAACCTTGTGGTCCTCTAAATCTGTCAAACAAGGTCCCTAGCGATTTCTCGTATTTACTCAGCGATCATCACCGATCTGTTGGTGATGATGGATTTGTGTGGCTTTTTCGCAGGCTGATGGGAAATGGTATGGCTAGGAAAGGATGTACCAAATAGAAGGCGTCTCTACGTCCGATGACAGAGTGGGGCTTTTGTTTAATGCCTGATGACCACAACAAATAGTTGCTCGGAAGTAATTCGTCATCGCATGGGATATTACGAAAAGTGGGGGCATCACCAGCAGGGACATGTACTCAGCTTACGTTATCGCAAACGCGACTATTCAAAAATTGAATGACATCTCCTTTCTAGTTACGTTTTAATTAGCCGACTACAACTCCCTGCTATTTTCATTTATGGTGCCATTTTGCACAGGTCTTTAGTATTCACCGGAACTCTCGGTAATCCAGTTGGTTAAGTCTATACATATTCCTTGGAACCTCATCCTTCCTCTTTTTCCTTTAATATTTCCCACTCCTGTGACTCCTTCAGCCAATTGCAAAAATCGCTGAGGAACCAAGTGCGAATATCTATTTTTAAATTGGCGAACATCAGCAAGTAGTAAAGTACTCGGTTTTTCCGTATCATCACTCCGTGTTTATCACATTTCGCTGAATAAGGCAAGTGTCTTAGTTTGAGGTGTGTGGAAATTATAACTAGTGACACGGAGTCCTTGGATACAAAAGATGGCAGAGGACTAAGTAAATCATTCGACCCCCTTCTCTGGCATTTTCTGACCTAAAACCAACGCATGTACCATGATTAAAAAACAAGGTTCATATGTAGTATATATTGGGCTGTATACGTATTACGCTGGTACACAAGTCATTTATCCGTCCCTCCTGGTTCTGGTTTTCTCAGGACTCTTGGTCTACCAAAATAACACAATCAAAGGGAAAGGTGGGGTGGCCTTTGTAGGTCACGAACCATTTTAAGCTAGCCCCACCCTTGGTCTATTGGTGATTACAATATTGGGACAAGCACCTTTTCGTTTAGTGTCAGGTAAATTACCGACCATATTGGCATTGTACTAATTTTTGATCCCCCGACTTCCATATTTAGTAAATTTAATATCCATTTTCACTTCAATAAACAATTATGGTATTTCCTTTGCTCCAGTGTTACCCCTCTCTCCCCCCCCCTGAATATGAAGCTACCAACGGGAAACCATGTAAGGCCAATGCTAGGAACGGCTGGTTGACCTATCAGCGGAGTTTTGTTTTAATCGCACCCACCATCCTATTTTTTAAATAGAAAGAGAAACCCCTTGGGTAGAATGTATTGTCCAAATACAAACCGGTGGTGCCAAGTATTGCTGTAGTTAATCCCTTTGGCTTGATTAGGATATATCTATATTTAGAAAGTGTAAACTCACAAGCGGCTGTTGTCCCTTTGTGTTGGCAAGGGATGGGTGGAATTTCCTAAGCCTTAAACGTCCTTGGCCATAGGTACGAAAACAACACTACAGAGAATGAGATTAGGTGTGACAAACATCAGACTTTGGCCCTGGGTTACCATGGGTTCTACAGCCCGTATGAACAGAATGAGGGTGAGCTGGTACATGGTTCATTCCCAGTCTATCTATTATAGGAAAATCCACACAAATCACTATGAGCTATTAATGAAAGGGGTGGGAAACTGATGCTTGTGACGAATATGTCATCGACTTTCATCATATCCTCAAAGAGCCTTTCGTTAGTTTATCTCATGCTATACCATTATGCAAGACAGTGTAAATCATCGTCAGAGGGATGACCAGGATTATCCCTCACCGTAATATACGTACTCATTGGTACAGTTGGTGCTTTGTGAGTAACTGTGAGGAAGGAAGAAGCTATGATTTTTTTAATTCATTACAGGTGGAGGGGGGGCTCCAGATGAACTCGGTGACTTCGGCTATACAATTGGGGCATGTTGTGATGACTTGAAAATAGCTTATTCGGTGAATTCTAATGTCTTGTAGCCTTATTAGTAACTAAAGGTAAACGACATACTCCATGAAACCATGTCATGGCCCGTTAATGTAAACCAAAAAATTCGTATACCTGTTGTGTGATAAAAAACGAAGGGATACACGGGAGTTCGGTAAAAGTTTTAAGTTGGCCCCCTCCCCAGCCAAAAAGAAGAAGGGCTTCAACACTGGTGTTCGAAGTGGAAATTTACTGCTTAATCTCCCATTTTAAAAAGTTGGCGAAGATAGCAATATTAATCACCGCCAAGTGTGAGAGTTACGAACTCCCTTTTTTTCTTTATAAAGGGTAAAAGTGTTGCTAAACAGCAAGAGAAAATGAGTCAGCGATGTCAGAGTGAACCTGTCGGGATCCATCCAACGGGGCAAGCAGAATCAAAAATGGGTTAGCTAAATCTAGCGCCCCGAGATTCATTCAATCCCTGTTTGCATCATCCTCGAAAATGGTAAAAAATTATTAGAATTATTGCTCTATGGCAATATTTCAGGTAAA
>JAOPJG010000067.1:0-50017 GCA_027478255.1 Dispira simplex | reverse complement strand
ATCGGTATTAGGTCCTCGTGGCTATTAAAGAAAAATAATCAAGTAAACCCAATTGGACCTAAAAAGAGGAGGAAAAGAATGTGGTTTGGAAGTAAATGAGAAAGCGCAGATTCATAAAAGATTGAAATACACCACACCGAGCCACGAATTACGAACGAATATGCCTGTAGATGGAAAATATTTTTCTTAAGCTTGGAAAAAAAACTGAAGGCGAGAATCCAGGTTGTGAACAGCATTAGACTAAGCCACAGCGCATATCAACTTTTTAACCCACTTTCGACCTGCAATTAAAGTCAAGATGTGAATTCCTCACTTTGAACGTTAGTACTAGAATAGTGACGCCTAAAAAATTCGGTTATCATTGTGGGTTGGTGTCCTATGTACGAGACACTCTCGTTATTGGCTTTTTTGCGAGACCTTTTGCGATACCCAAAAGAAGTGGTCACTTTTGGAGTTGATTCTTACTTTCCATCTAATGTTTGTTTCACGCTTTTTTAAAGCAGTCAGAACTCGGTGTTGTTTCATTCTATCAAAGTCGTCATTTTGTGAACAGATGACGAAAGTGTGCCGCTGTTGTGTGTTAGTTTTCATATGAAGCCTTCGAACTTGTCTCACAATATTACAAACAGGTACGTTAGTACGATCTTTTAAACTAACATCTGATGTAGGCTTTCACTAGACAATAAATTCTTTTTCTTTTGCTTCTTTACGTCCATGTATTTTATTTTTTTATATACCTCAGTATCTCTGGAAATATAAGCAAAATAAATAGCAAGGTACACATGCAAACGGTTGTACTGGTATAGGCTATATTCAAGTTGACCAAAAACTGATCGCACAGTTGTAGAAATGAACCTCCGACGATATTCGACCTTGGCTTCAATTGGTCCCCAATGGGTGCGATGATATCGCAATGCGTGACCAGATATATTTCACTACATTCACTATGGCTTACCAGCAGCTCAGGTGGGGGTTCTACCAGTGCGGATTTGGGGGAGGGGGGATTCCCTAAAATGACTCAGTCAACATATTCCCCATTCCCAGGGTGGAGGCTTCCCGCTGTACCACCGAGGTATACTTACAGCAACTCCCTCTGTTTGTTTTGCGCCTGCGACCCATATTGTAGCATGAAATTTCTATAGCAGATGTCGCCATCCTGTACAACGTTTCACCCCACGCCACCTAGAGATAGCACTCTAAAGCTCAATAACGGGAATTTGATGATGGGAGGGAGCTACCATATTATTTTTTCCCGTTTCTATCTTTTTTTATTGGACGAACTAAATAAAAAAAAATTGGGGGATATCTACATACTGAGACAATGCCGGTGATTTGGGATGTAATCAAATTATCCGCAAAGGTTGCTATCCTTCTCTCGAAGGAAAAGGAGGACTCTTTCTGGTCCAGCCCCGTGGTTTCAGGGAGAAGAGGGAATACCAGGTTATCGCATCCCATCCCTTCCGCCGACATAATGATGTTTTAAGTGTGCTTTATCTGCCATCAACGGGAAAAATAAGGCGTCATCGTTTAGGGAAAAGGGAAGGGGGTTTCACGCCCCGACTCACTTATTGCTATTTAACCACCCGGTTGGTTTCAACGTCCCTCGAAAGTAGAATATTATTTTTGCACTCTCCCTGACTCCTCTTTTTTCTTTTTATTGTGGTTAGTGTATGAGTATCCCTGGCTCCCTTTGGTCGAGAAATTGTGTTTTGGCATCTGACGAGCTCGAACACAGGGCAGCCCTATTTGCTTTTGCTCCTGTGGATTGACCTGCTTTGGCGAATAACCAGGGCTATCACCCCACCCTTGTTTACTGGTAACTCTATCTCCATTGCTTATAACGTTGCAGCGATATTTACCTTGCCAGTTATAAGTAGTAGTCGAGCGAAAAATTTACATTATCTTATGTACCTCTGGTTGTACGTCTTGATAAACGCCCTCGAATTCCTCGGTATGGATAAGAATTTTTCTTAAATATTTAGATATTCTCAATATTCTCGCTCTCCTAGTAACTGTCACACTTAGTAACCTTTTCTAGGTTTCATATTACTTTCACTGTTAAATACATGACTTTACCTTATTTATTTACCTTTCCTAACCGAAGTAATATCAGCCAAGTAGGTAAACTAAGCAAGAGGTACGCGACAGTGCAACTATTTAAGGTCTTGGGACCACACTGACACATATGATTTACATTTCCCTGCAGAAATACCGGGTCATAACGTACGGGGCTGACACGTGTTGCATCCTTGACTGAGAGTAGGATGAACAATCTTCGATCTCCTACTCAGTCTCGTTATTTTGCGCCCTATACGTCGTGTCCAACTGACACCTGTATTTATTTACGTCGATTAAAAATACGGTGTGCCATTGAGGTTCATCACTAACCACCGACTGTCACCGACTTTGTTATTGGTCTTAACCTTCGCTTGGCGTATTTCCTGCTGGATTAGATTGGTGGGGCGGAGACAGGGAGGTTGCACTTGCTAGCGACAAAGCTCCAAAATTTCACTAAACGTCACAGGTATCTTATGATATCCAGTACCTAGACGACGATGACCGATTCTAAAGACGAATTCTCCAGTCCGAATTTGGAAGCGCACGAGCCTGACCTTTCCCCAGAGGATAATGGGAGCACGATTGAACTACCCCGCACCATGGGTGCACTAAGCGGTACGGCCCTAGTGTGTGGCTTAATGATTGGTTCGGGTATTTTCTCGACCCCCGCCACGGTGCTCCTCCAGGCGGGGTCTCCCGGAATGGCCATGGTTCTCTGGGGGATAGGCGCCCTGGTCACCCTGTGCGGTGCGCTATCCTATGTCGAACTAGGTGCGATGCTGCCTGTATCGGGTGGGGAACAAACCTACCTAGAGTACGCCTTTCGTAAACCAAAGGCCTTATTCGCGTTCTTATTTTGTTTTTGTATGATTATTTGCATCCGACCGGGCTCGGCTGCGGCGAATTCTACTGTGTTTGGTAAATATCTACTCTACGCGGGGTTCGGGCCTAGGAGTACCATCGTTAATGACTATGTGGCGCAAAATTTCGATTGGCTGGCCCGTGCATTGGGGGTGCTGTGCGTGACTGCGATTGCGGCCCTGAATTGTTTCTCCGTTAAATGGTCCCTTCGTATCCATAACGTACTGACATGGATCAAGTTGGGGGTGCTGTTGTTAATCTCATTCACGGGGATCGTGATTCTGACGGGGGTGACCAAGTTTAAATCCCAGGGAATTTGGTCATACGGGTTCAGTGGAACATCCACCAACATGAATGAGCAATCGCGGGCGCTGTTCGGCGCACTGTGGGCCTACGATGGTTGGAATAATCTCAACTACAGTCTGGGGGAACTGCGTAACCCGAATCGTAACCTCCCCATTTGTGTAGTGGGTGGGGTCTCATTGACGGCTGTGCTTTATATGTTCACCAACGTGGCCTACTTTAGCGTAATCACCATGGCCGATGCGGAGGACTCTTTGGAAGTTCTGGCCGGTCGCTGGGGGGACATTGTGTTTGGTCAAACGTTTGGTCGTATAGTTATCCCGTTGTGTATCGCAATTTCCTGTGCGGGCAGCGTATCGGCCATGATATTTACCGTGTCCAGGATTATTCTGGTGGCTGCCAAGGCTAATTATATGCCCTACAGTGACCTGCTGGTTCGCTTAAATCCACGGTTCGGCACACCTATCTACTGTGTATTATTGCAATGGGGATTAACTTTGGTGTACATGTTGGCGTTACCCCCTGGGAACGTATTCGAATTCTTGGTGGATATGCAAAGCTACCCCACGTGGTTCTTTTACGGCATCTCCCTGGTGGGTCTCTTGTACTTGCGTCGCACGGAACCTCTAAAGGAACGGCCCTTTAGAGTATGGGTGCCAGTCCCCGTCATTTTCATCATTGCTACGTTATTCCTTTCCATTTTCCCATTTGTTCCACCGTCGGACCCAGGGAAATACACCGACGAGGCCGGGGTACCCTATTACTTATCATCCCTGCTGGGAGCCATCTACATGCTGTTGGGTATTCCCGTCTGGTACCTATTGGTTTATCGTCGGGAGAAACACAGACCTATATTGGTAGATTCACCGGATCGTTTTAGCAGCGAGTGTCCTTCCACGGCGTCGTTTATCGAGCCTGAAAAACGCATAAGCGACGAGTCGGAAAAGGACACGTCGGGATAAAAGATGGTGCCATTGGATGAATCACAACTTAGACGAGTTTTGGCACGCTGATAATGATACTATGAGTAGTCATCACGAGGCATAATTATATGTTTACTCTTTCTCTCACTCGCACATAATACTCAAGGGTTTAAACAGCTTGAAAAGATTGTCTTGGACTGGTGGATATATCTTTGAATTGAATTGAGAGTGCTAGTAAAGGCGTGGAATCGGCGCGTGATCATTTCTAACCCTTGTACTATTCTTTTTTTATTTATGGGGGGGAGGGGGTAATCCCTGTTGAAATTGAACCAGTGGGGGAGAAAAGGAGCGCTCTCAGGTATCAACACTGCTATACATCTTTCGTCCGTTGTTCTGTTCATATTCCCACAATATTATTTTGGTTTGGTTTGATTGTCTTTAACTCGCTTTAATTCTATCCCCGCTCTCAGAAGGGATTTCGATTGTGTCAGAACAAGACGCAAATCGCCAAACGCTCGTACTTTTCTTTTTTGGTTTGTTTGTTTTTTTAAGTAATAATAAACGAATCAGTGACTTCTAACGATTAGCCATGCGTTTACTATACGGGTATGGATTTAGTCGCAAGTATCTACTGGTCACACCACTAAGGAGAATTCCGCCCAACCGTTGGATCTCACTAGCGTTGGGGGACGTAGGTCAATCAAAAAAATCTACACCTACGTTGCACACCCAACCGCTACCTTCAAGCACGGATTCCCCTGACCTGACTAAGGCTCCCATCGCTTCCAATGGTACTACCTCCTCCCCTGACCCCGCCCAGGTTATTCGCCAGTGGGCTGTCGGTCTGCATAGCGTATTGCCTCAGGATAAACGTCCGCCCCCGGGTGAACCACAGTTGGAAGTGGTGAGTTCCGGCCACGGGGCGATGGTCCACGCTACCCTACCTCCTTACAGCGTGTTGTATACTGTGCCCGGGACGGTGATTGGTCAATCGGTAGCCGTGACCAGGCAGCGGACTACCCGAGAAAATGTAGTGACTGCTACTTCTAAAGCAGTAGGGTTGGGTGCCCGATTTTTTTATGATAAACTGGCTACTAAACGTAAGGATGGGGATGCCTTATTGGCGGGACCCGCCCAGGGAGATGTGGCGGTTTTGGAACTCAACGGAGCCATCTCCTACGTAGTGCGACCTACGGCGCTGAGTGCCCTAACAGCGGGTACCCACCTGACCGTTGCCCCCGGTACGAGCACCAATGTACTGGGTCGACCCCGTCTCCACGTTAGCGGTCGGGGAGCATTTGTGATTAGCGTCACGGGGGGTATTCACCGGATCGTACTGGCGGCCGGGGAAGAATACCGGGTAAATCCCAACTACCTGGTGGCTTGGGATGACGCCCTAACCCTTATCAAATCCACGCCCGATACCAGTAGTCATCAACCGGCATCCTCTATAGTATCCCAGCAGCGAGGCATTCCGACTTTGTACCAGCGTACCCTCCGCCGCCTGTTAAATAGGGACACCCTTTTTCCCACGTCGGTACAACAACGCCTTCATCAATGGGTTGGACCACTTCGACCCTTGGGCACCAGTGTCACATCGATTACCCGGCGGCTATACCAACGGTTCTTCAAATCCCATGATCTGTGGCTAGTGCGGGGTCCTGGAGATCTCTACATCGCAACACGCCAGCCTGCCCGATTTTTGTCACCTGCTACCCGTTTTAGCAACTCTACGTCGGCAAAGCGATAAATTGAATCGTTTCCCTCCCCTATAAATCTTGGAATCGAACTATTTTTGTTCTTTTGTTCAACAGTCTACGCTGATTTAGTGAGATTATTAACGATTTTTTCCGACTGCTAGTAAATATCAAGGCAAAAAAAATTACAACTAAAGTCATTTGCTATTTAAAGAAAATCGTTTTATAAGAAATATATATGGTTGATTTTTTTTGACTATATAGAGATTCGGAGCTAAAAATGTACCAACAATGACATAACCAATAGGATCTTGTGAGACACCCATTCAACTTTGGCAGATTTATCCCTATGGAGTCGAAAAAATATCACCCATATTGTTAGTTTGAGAGGCCGATTAAAAGGTGATGTCAGTAATAATCAGGCTTCCATCGGTGAAGCGAACTATGGTTCTGTGGTGCTTAGTTGGATTAGTTTCAGATTATGTTTTTCTGACATCAGTATTTCTGATGGATTTATGTTGGTATTTAAACCCGGTTAAACGATGCCAGTGTTTAAGTGGGTTTGGTGTCTTTAGTATATTTCAATATTTTTTTTCTGAAGTGGTTATCGCCACTTTACGCAAGCGGTTGCCCTATAAACTCACCTTCGTCTGAGGAGGTGTAGTGAGTAGGGCATCAGGATGGCTCAATTCCGACGGCAGGGTCACTCTTCGGGTGATTCTGCAAGGGGAATTGTTAGGTAAGTATTATTTTTTATTTCGTGTGTGTTTGTGTATTTTCCTCCCATTATCAATTAGTGAGTAGCAAGGGGAAAAGCAGGGAATATGGTAGGGTGGTACTCTATTTTCATGTATATGTAGTGGTTCGGTGAAAAAAAAATACCAGCTATAAATCTAACCAATAAGATGTTCTGAGCAACCCATTCAACTTTGGCGGATTTATCCCTATATGGTCGAAAAACAATCAGTCATATGTACCTGTATATGTATATAGGGGCCAAGAAAAGATAAGCGCATCGAGTAAGTGGTATTTTTTTTATCCTTGTACTTCATACGAATTGGACTTGTGCTTGGGGATAAACTTGAAGCTTTCGGGGGCGGGTCCCAAGAGTATTTCGCTGATCTTTACCCAGTCCTGGCTATCGGAACTACTCATCAACGTTTCTAGCTCATCCCGTCCGTAAAACGGGGGAGGGCGCTCGTTAATTTTTTGGGGAAGTACCTCCAATAGTCCCACTGGGATGTACCGACATAGGAACGACATCCATTCGCACAGGAATCGACGGGTTTGGTTAATCCCTAGGTCGTCACTGCCCCAGTGCTCTAATCCGTAGCTACAATATTTGCGTAGGATATCGAGACGTTCCCGGGATGAGATATCCCAGTCCCGACGCTGCTTAATTTCTTCAAACAGCCACGGTTTAATCAGGGCACCCCGGCCAATCATTATCCCCGCCACGCCGCTATGTTCCTTTTTCTCATAATAATCCGACCACGACAGGATATCACCATTCCCGAACAACGGCATTCTGTCCACCGACTGCTGACATTTTCCGACATAGTCCCAATCGGCCAGTCGAGTGTATCGCTGGGCCCGAGTACGCCCATGGAGGGTGGCCAAGGCACAGTTCCACAACTCAAACTTGGGCAATAATTTATGGGCCACCAGGTTATGCGGGTAAATACCTGTCCGAATTTTGACGGTTACAGGACAGTCCAGCACATAATCTAGCCCTTGGACCATCCGACGCAATTTGTTGGGCGATTCCAATAGGCCACTACCAGCCCCACTTTTGTACACCGCGTCGATGGGGCAACCCAGATTAATGTCCACGAAATCTACCTGGAATTGGCTGTTGATCATTTCGGCGGCTCGCGCCATCACCTCAGGTTTACACCCGCACAGTTGTACACCAAAGAAGTCTTCCGAAACGTGTCGTTTGAGGTGGGAAAACTCGGTTTTCTGACCCTGTACTAAATTGATGGCCATGGCCATTTCCCCACAGGTGATGTCCACTCCGAATTCTTTGCATAGCCGACGGAAGGGTAGATTCCCCACCGTGGTCAATGGGGCCAGGTACAGTTTATCGCGAAAGTCCAGGCGCTTCTTTTCCCTAGGAGCGAGTCTCAGTAGGGCGTCGGTGTCAGCCAGTTGTTCAGGCGATGTTGATTCAGCAACCGGAGCAGTGAATGATGCTGGTTCGTCCGCTGGGCTACCCGCTTGGTTCTTTTCTTTGGTAATACACTCTTGTTGTTTGCGGTTTCGATCCATTTCTCGGTGCATCACCCGGATAAAAGTCTCCGACCGAGGGGTTTCCACCTGGCGTTTACGAATCGCGAACGTGTAATCCTGGGTCAACTTGTTCAGGGTATTGATGGGTGGATTATTGGCCAGGGCTTCATTAACTATCGGCTGACCCTGGGCATCCGTATGTGCTTTGTGGAACCGACATGCAATATCATAAGGACACCGACCAAAGGTGTCAAAATGCACACAACGTTCCCCGAGATCGGGGGTCTTGCTTGCCAGATAAACCTGTCGATCGTGTAGGTAAGGACAGGCATCCCCTTTGGTGCATTCCCCCGAGATAATTAGTGCTTTACACAGGGCGTTCCCTTTGGTCTCCCCTCGGAATTGCTTCATTTCTTCCTTGCGATTTTTATTTTGGCCCCGGCGCTGACGCTCCTTTTTCTTTAAGAAGGGTCTATCGCCGGTTTCTTGAACGATAGTTACCACGTCCGCCTCGTCGGGTTTCGACCGTTTTAATTTGGTAGGCAGATTGGTAGTCTCTGGGGTCGAATCCACCTGGTCTCGATCTCTCTTTACTTCCTCGGTAGACTCGAGCCGACTCGGTTTGGAGGTTACCTTCTGGTACTGTCGGCGAACGGGAGCAATTCCAGCCGGGAGTTGATCAACGCCAGACAAATATTCGGCGCTGGGTTGCATGACTATTTTTCTTCCAATGGGTTCATTGGCATTGGAATGATCATTTTGCTGGTCTTTGCCGATAGTAGCTTGTAGGGCTGAATCCGTTACCCACACCGAAAAGGTAGGCGGCTGCTGGGGCGGGTCGCTTTGTTCGGAAAGCATAGTGGCAGTAATAAAATTCTCGACGCGACGAGTTGCACGGGATGAACAGCTCGGATGCTAACCGCAAATTATGGTGGACTAGCCGATGATCTAGATATTAAATAAGAAAGCAAAGTGAAATAAAACCTTACTATTTTCTCTCAACATTAAGGTTAAAATTACTATGGTACCCTACACGACTTTACCAATAAATGAGCGGTGCACTAATGGGACTCTATGCTGGTGGATAATTTTTGTCCAAGGTTTTAAGAAAAAAAAAAACCCCCCCACGTTTTGGTGACCGTGACCCTGCCCGACATTCCCATTGCTATTCTTCGGGTCAGCTGGTAATCCCTTTGGGTACACACCACCCGTTTGTCGCCTTTTCCAAGTCGCTATAGCGCTTTTTACCCAATGGCTACCTCTTCTGTTTGGCGTACACCATTTCTCGTTTTTTTTCTTTGACTCTTTCTTCTCAACATTATTATTTACGACTTTTCCCCCTTTTTTATATTTTGTTTTTTTTCCAACACAGCGGTTTCCCCTACACTTACTTATAAAGCAATGCGCCAAACCGAGATTTTCGCGGGTTCGTCGCACCCGGACCTCGCCCGTCTCATTTGCGAAAAGTTGGGCACTCAGGAAGCTTCCGTGAACCTCAAGAGGTTCTCCAATCATGAAAGCTCGGTCGAACTCGGGGTATCGGTTCGGGACAAGGATGTCTACATTGTCCAGTCCGGGTCTAACTCCGTTAATGACCACATTATGGAACTTATGATTTTGATTCACGCTTGCCGCATTGCCTCAGCCCAAAAGATTACCGCCGTACTTCCGTATTTTCCTTATTCGAAACAGTCCAAGAAAAAGAAGCGGGGTCCCATTACGGCCAAACTCATTGCAAATATGCTCACGGTCGCTGGGGTAGACCACGTTATTACCATGGACTTACACGCATCCCAGATGCAGGGCTTTTTCCGTAAACCTGTCGATAACCTTTTCGCGGAGCCCAGCGTGGCCAAGTGGATTATGGAGCACATTGCGAACTACCAGGATGCCGTGGTAGTGGCCAAGAACGCAGGGGGTGCCAAACGGGTCACCTCGCTTGCCGACCGGTTACATGTCGATTTCGCCCTAATTCACGCCGAGAGTTCTTCCCGAATTCATATTTGTTCGCAGCATACCGAGGATTTCGACTCTACGCTCAACTCCCGAGGTGACGTTGATAGCGATGACGACGATAACCTTACCGATGTGGAGGAAGAGACCGTCAATGCGGTACCGGTGAACCCGCCGTTCCCCGAAGAAACCTCCAAACCACGAATGACACTAGTGGGGGACGTGAAAAATAAGTTGGTGTTACTTATGGACGACATGGTGGACGCCAGTCACTCCTTCCTTAATGCCGCCCATTTTCTTAAAACCCAGTGCCAGGCCAAAGCTGTGTACATTGTGGCTGTCCATGGGGTTCTCTCGGGTAACGCCCTGGAAAACATCCAACAGTGTCCAGACGTGGATCGACTCATCATCACCAACAGCTACCCGCTGGACGAGGAACGCCGTCGGGCCGCTAGCAAACTCTCTATTGTCGATATCTCACACGTATTTTCCGAGGCGATTCGGCGTAACCACAATGGTGAATCAATTTCTTACCTATTCCAGCATGCTCTTTAACGGTCTGAGATAGCTCTCGCTTATAATGTGGTGTATCCGTGACAGCTGTTTCCTTACTAGTGTTTATTAAATCATACAAGCGCTTAACACGCACTTCACTCTCTATGCTTGATTTTGAAGTTGTTCCTAGTTCGTAAGCACTGTTTGGGTGAATACCTTACGGAGTTACTGGTATCTCAGTACTCTAATTTGTATAATCCATGAATAGTGAGGTGATTTAATTCCTACATGGTATATCCTGCACGACGTATGGAAAAAAGAAGAACGTAATATAGTGGGAGATGTAAAGGTCTACATATACTGGCACGTTGTAGCCCTAAGCTATTATTTGACCATTGTAAAACCAAAAAAGTACAAGTATACCATTGGGAGGGTCTTAACTAATTTACTTTGGAGGTTATCGGTAGATTTTCCTGTTGTTGATCCTTGTCTGCTCCAAGCTGCAAATTTCGTATCCAATCGAATGGGGTTATTCGGGGTATGCTGTAAAACCACAAATCACGGCTAAAGGACACCGTCGACGTTTTATCTTTAATTGGCTATTACGCTCCTTGGACTAGTCCACGGCCTACAATAAATCCAAAATCCGTCGAGCATAGGTACAAAGAACACGGCAGAGGACAATGTTGAACATAAAAATATAAGCGATAACCCATAGGGACTGCTGGTAGGAGAGAATAAAAGAAGGAGAAATATACAAAAGTTTTCTTCGCGGAGATATTTATTGCTACTTTTAGAAAAGCCATAAATTTGCATAAAAAAATTCCTTTTCCCTCTATTAACATGTAATATTTTCGAAAAAAAAAAAACTGATTTTCCTCACTATCACCTGTATGAAGGTCAAGTTCATCAGATGTACATGATTGGCTTAGACTGGTTGTCCTATCCATCCTTGGTACGGTAGTGTCCATTATCTACTATTGTAGTGAGGAGTGATGATCGTCGGTAAGTGACAATCAATCTAGTAGACTATACCCACCACATCCAAGAATGAGATAAAAGGAACTCCGAATCCTGCCAAATTCCAACTCTCACAACTCATATCTCCTTTTTCTTTTCGGGTATAATTTATATCTTTATTCGTCATAACTGTTAATCATTCCTAGTAAAAATATAAAATAAACAGATCGCGAAACGAGAAGTGTTGTAACGATTCTCCAACATTATCATCCAGAGTGCTACTCAGTAGTCGCAGTGTCACGTCAGATTTATCACGTCATTAATAACGGTATATCGCTGGTATAGTTCAAGTTGGCCAGCAGTAAAAAATAGCTAACTAGAGAATAATGCAAAAAGGTGATCTAGAGGCCCATCACGCTTTGGAATTAAGCCCCGGCCACTTGAGAAGGGTCGGTGGGCCCTGATGACGACGAAGAAGCCACGCGAAGTGCACGGGACGGTTGGGCCATTTGTTTCAATTCCACCACGTGGTGATAGGAGCGCACAAGAATCTTTGCCCGTTGGATATAAATAATAGCCGCCACGACCTTGCGGAATTTACGCACCGACGGCTTACGATGACTTGGTGGCCGCTGGGAATAAAGTCCCATGTTAGTAATCATGACTAATGTGGCATTTTTGACCTGTTCCCAACCACCGATAAGCATCATAAGGTATTGCTTTTGGTAACCTAAATCGGCCCTAAAGCTTTGTTCACGGTGCAGTAACGCCCGCCAATACCGGATCCCGTGCTCCAGACTACGTACTTGGTTATTCGCCCGGTTACGCTCCTGCACCAGTTCCTCACGGTGCTTCTGCTTATATATACGCAGTTCGCTAGCCAATTTGTCCTTTTCAATATGTACCAGTCGCTGGTAAGAATTGGGTCCATTGGCCAAGTCAGACTCTTGCTGTCGAGTTCGCATTTCATCTTCCAGTGACTGCAACTGCTTGTCGTGGGCCAGTTTAGCGTCCCGGAGATCCCCTTGTAGGGTTTCAATCTCGCGGAGCAACTCGGCGTTCTCATGTTGTAAAGACCCCATTTCTAAAGACTGATGCTGGTCCACGCGTTCCAAACGATTAATTTGTTGTTCCAAATCCACCAGCTCTACACGGTTCAGCCGGGCTTCGTGTTGCAGTTGATCGGCCAGACATTGGGTCTCCTCCAGTTCGTGCTTCTTGGTTTCCAACTGCATTTGCATCCGTTGTAAACTTTCGTTTGTATTGTCCAGCTCTTCCTGGAAGGATCGGTTGCGCCGTTGTTCCGTCCGCAGATCCTTTTCCGACTGGTAGCACTGTTCGGACCATTGCTTACACTTGGATCGCAGGTCATTCACCTGTTGAAGTGCGTCATGCTTTTCGAGCGTCAATTGGTTAACCTTGTAACGGTACTGATCGAGGTCCGCTTCCAACTCCGACTGTCGGTGAGCCTGTGCCATGCTATAAGCCGAAGTTCCGGCACCGGCGTCAGGGTGTTCAGAATCCGATGCTTGGTCACCCTGGGTACGTTGGAGTGAATTCAGCTTGGCGTTCTCCTGTTGGGCCAACCGAAGATCGGTCACCAAAGTCCGATAGGAAGGCAGATAGTCTCGTAACCGTTGGGCATCATTGCTGACCAATTGAGCCAGTTGCGGCGTGGTAAGATCCTGGATACCCATAGAAGGCATACTAGTCGCAGTACTATCTGGTACGTGTAGTGACACCAAGGCCTGCAAGTCATCGTGCACATCCTGTAGGGTACGGCGTACTGTCAACGTTTCAACCGGGTTCAGTTCGGTAGATTGGTGACCCGTAATACCAAGTTTGGATGGTTTATCGCCTAATTCGTTCTCCGCGGCCCGGCTTACCAAAACCCGTTCGAGGGCCTGAGCTAAGCTCATCAGACGGTGGTAAGTGGTAAATTTGTGATCCAATCCCCGTAAAGTATCCACCAGGTGGGGAACAGACGTAAACGTCGGTGAAGTGAACCCCTCTTCGTCATCTTTCCCGTCATCATCTCCATAGACGCGCTTCAGACACTGTAAAATCGTTTGACAAGCGTCCAACGTGCGGTGCAAGTCATGAATACATACGCAGAGTTCATCCAAGGTAGCACTGTGATCTTCCCGAATTAGAGCATTGGCCAATTGTTTAAATTTAGCGACGGAAACCGGAATGGTAGCCGGGCTAGTTAAGTCGGTGGAATCAGTAGTCGTAATAGCATCGTCCGTGGGCATCTCCGACTCGGTCACGTTAGGAAGTCCCGGACGGCCTTCGTTGGTCACCGTTTCCTGTACTTTTTGACACAACCGTTCCACAGCAGCGGTTGTTTGGCGATGCTTAGCAAGGACTTCCTCCATCTGACTCTCTGATAACCAAAGATCCACTGCGGTAGAAGACTTGTCCGTCGTGGCCGCCAACTGTTGATCCAGTCTGGCCTGGAGGTCCCGCACTAGATCACGCTTCGCAAGCACGTCCTTTTGGAGTAGTTCCACCGTTTTTTCGCTGTTACTCAACTGACCTTCCAGATGTTCGATACGTGAGTTAGCTCGGATCAATTTCCTGGATTGTTCTTGGTGGAAAAGTTGCGTCTTTTGTAATTCGAAATCCTTGAGTTCCAGTTGGGCGATCAAACTGGTCATGTCGTGTTTGACACTAGCCGGAGTACTCTGGTGGGAACCATTACCATTACCGCCCAGATTGAGGCCACCAGCGGGCTGCCGATTACTATAACTTGGGGTACCTTCCACACCGGGGGAAGTAAGGTGGTAAGGCGTGGCGTAGGGTGGATTGTCTGTAGAGTACATGGACGAGTCGAACCTCGAGTTCCAAGTCTGCATGGCAAATGTAGTGAACCCCGAACGCCAATCCCTTCCGGTTCGGAACGACTGAGTACTGGAAACCGACAAACGACGGCGACTATACGGGGTTGTTCTGTCCACCTCCTCCACAGAGCGACCCGAAGGGGATGGACCCCCTAAAGTGGGAGACATCGTGGATTGCCGATGGGCGCCTTCCGCAAGCAATGAAGCAACGTCGGTGCTACGACGAACATATAAACCCTGCGGATTACGCATGGCGGACGGGGGACGACTGTTATGTTGGGAAATTATCGAAGGGGCCCGACGGTGCAGGGACAAGGAAGAAGGAACGTGACGTTGGGTAGGGTGCAAGTCATTACTGGGGGACGCGGGATAGCCATCGGCGGGCAGAGTTACCCGTTCCGAGGCACGGGCTACCAAACGGTGATGGATCTCACCGCTGTTTTCACCCGTCAGGGATTCGCGGCCATCTCCAATGCTAGGAGCACGGGAGGGACTGAGTTGTTGTAAACGCAACATGGTTTCCCGCTCCCGCTGGAGCTCGGCCAGTTCTTGGTACAACCCGTTATTTGTATTTTCTAACTCCCGTAGACGACTGCGGAGTCCCTGAAGCTCCCGTTCCAAGCTAGTGACACTGTCCCGGTATTGGCTGATCTGGGCCTGGTGCTGTTCCTCCATCACTTCGAGGTTGTTGCCCCGCAACTTATTCTTTAGCTGCTCGTCCGCCAGTTGGCGATGAAGATCTACCACTTTACTCTCCAAATCCTGCAAAATTGCTGAACTAGCCACTTTGGAAGGTGATAACCGCGGGGTATCATTGCGGTTGGCCTCACGTTCCTTCATTTGTTGCAATTCGCGCTCCAACACCTCCGCCCGGGCATTTTGTTCCTGAAGGTTTTCCAGCAAGATATTCAAGCGCTGGTCTTTGGAGCGGAGAGTATCCGTGAGGTGCGCAAGGGCAGTCTCGTTATCCCCCTGTTTGGTAGTCCACTGCTCCTGCTCGTCCGCCAAACGACGTTCGAGGTTGACCGTTTGACGTTTGGACTGATCCAGGGCCCGGGTTAATTCCTCGAGACGTTCGTTGGCGGTATGTTCCTTCATCTGCATCTCCTCCAGTCGGTTTTGGTAAGTCTCTTCCCGCTCGTCCCATTTGGATTGTATTTCCTCGACTTGCTCTTCCAGCCGTGTCACCGTCGTAGTGCGTTCTTTCAATGTTACCTTCAGTTGATCCACCGTTTGTGCCAGCTCATCCCTTTCCCGTAATAGTTCTTCTCTGGATTCTTTGTGGGTCACCAACGATGCCAGTGACGAACGACCAGTACTGGAACTCCGCCGACCTGTCACTGGTGACGTGGGGGAGACCGGCGACAGGGAATCCGTTCGCCGACGATTCATTGGGCGTGGGGAATGAACCTCTACTTTCCCCTTGGTGGCAACGCTGATACTCCGGGTCCGCGGACTGGTCGGGTTGCTCATGCTACTGTCGGGCCGTGGTGATGGACGACCGGCGTGGGAATGGATAACCGGGGTACGGTACAACGTGGTACCACGATAGAGTGTTTCCGATGATTCCCTGGTTGGTGTACTGGTGGCGGGGGATCGTGAACTGAACCGACTAACCAATCGGACGGGACTCTTGGCATCCAGCGCCTGGGTTTCCATGATGGATAACTGGGCCTGTACTCTAGCTAACTCCTCTTTGGCTTGGCGTACTTCCTCCTGCAGAGCCGAGTGGGTGGCCTCGCAGGTAAGTAAATGTTCGGCCAGGGCCACCTTGGCCTGTTGTTGGGTGTACTCGGCATTGGCGACCTGAGCCTCCATCTGTTGCGATTTTTGACTCGCCTTGGTCAGGTTTTCCTCGGCCACCGCTAGTTGCTGGCTCAGGAAGGCACGGTCCTTTTCCAGTTCCTGGATCTGGCTACGCAGGTTTAACCGGTCGTCCATTACTTCGTTGGCCAGTGAATACACTGTAGAAAACTGCCGATCCATATGGCAGGTCTCCGACGTTGCTGGGGAAACTTCCTTGGTGGCGTTCTTAGCGTACTGTACGACGGACTCTTCGGTTTCGTCATGAGAACGATTATCCGATGGGGTAACTAAGTTGACGTTGGCCAAACCACGTTCCAGGAAGTCCACACCGGTGGAGTCAGTCTGCACCGCCTGGTCCAGCATAGGAACCACTAAGCCTAGAGAAGGCACTGCTGGGATCAGTGGTTCAGGAATCACCTCGGTTTGAGTTTCCGCGTCACAGATGGTACACGAGGTTTGGATACCCACTTCGATACCAAGGGGTTGGGTAAATATACTTACGGATGACATTTGTAATAGGTGTTCATCCTCATTAGCCGGCTCCATCATTTTACTCGTGGCTTGTAAAAGACTATCCGCCAAGGGTTCCTCCGCCCGTTGTCGTTTGTCGAGTTGGTGATCAATCTCAAACTGTAAGGCCTGATTCTCCAAGAGTATATCCCGCAGTCGCACGGCCAGTACCCGTTGTTCGGCTTCCAAAGTCTGGGTTCGGGTGACCGCCACTTCGCACTTGAGTTCTAGTTCGGCCATCCCCTGTGTGTGCTCGGACAATTGACGTTGCAATCGCTCTCGTTTATTACGATAGTCACGCAATTGACGCTTCAGTAATTCCACCTCGGCGGTAGTAGCACTAAGCTCGGGTTCCTTTTCCTGTTGGGCCAGAGCCAAGACATCGTGCTTTACATCGGCCTCCAATCGATTTTCCTCGGCCGCTAATGTGGTCACTTGAAGCACCTCTACTTTAGCCCGCAGATCATGGTTCTCCTTTTCCAGTTGGGACACCTGTTGCTTTAGACCGCCGGTGTGTTCTACTAGTTCGAGTTGCTCCGTGAGTAATTTTTCCTGCGCTTCGAGACCTTCCGAGACTTCGTTTTCTAAATCGGCCACCCGTTGGACTAACTCTTGACGTTGGGTCGTTTGTCGGAGGAGATCAGCCTCGAGTGTTTGTACCTTGGTGACCAAACGGGACCGTTCGGTCGCCAGTTCGTCCCGCTCCGCGGTCAGTAATTCAGTGGACTCCACAGCTGCAGGCTCTGGAGGTTTGGGCAGATTCTTTAATCGCATTTCCAGTGCTTGAATCTGAGTTTCGTACTGCGCCCGCACCAGCTCCACCTCGTGTTGTCCGTCGGCCCGGGTCTGAAGTTCCGTTTCCAAAGTTTGGACATGCTGCTCTAAATGGTTGACTTTGTCTTGGTAATCGGTACGTTCCGTGGCCCAAGTTCGAGCCTCCTGTTTATGCTGTTGGATTTGTTCCATGAGGTCGTTCATCGATTCCAGAATTAATTGTTGTTCCCTCTCCGCACGCTGGAGAGACGCTTCATAAGTGCCCTTGATGGACTCTAGTGCTGACCGGTCCAACGTCGTGGAACTGACTGACTGGGGTTCATCCAAAGACATTTCGTGGGACAATCGAGTAGGGGTGGGTTTGGTAGTAGGATTAGCCACATTTAAGCGCTCAACCAATTCACCCATGGCTTCAGTCAACACCTCCTTATCCCCTGTCAGCTGTCGAATGGTCTTGTCTTTTTCTTGAAGCAGTTGTTGCCATTCGCTTCCGGACGGTTCTGAAGAGGGTGGGGGTCGTTCGGCCAGCTGTCCTTCCAGAGTATGCACCTTTTCGTCGCTCGCCTTCTTGGCAGTTTCTAGGTTGGAGTAATCCTGTTGAAGCTTACGGAGTTCATCCGTCATCTGTGAGGCCACTTTCTCTACCTCTTGGAATTTTTCCATCCACTCTCGACGCTCCCGCCGAAGGGCTTGGGCCTGCTGCTGGGTTTGTTGTAACTCCCCTCGGGCTACGATAAACTTGTTTTGTAAACTATTGTTAGCCTCCTTGGCCATTTGTAACTGTCCCGCCATCGTCTCGGCCCGCTCTTCGGTACCTTTTAGAGCAGCTCGGCACTGGGTTAACTCACGAGTCATGGTGCGCACGGACTGATCTAGTAAATGTTTGCTGGTGGAGACATTGCGTAAATTCTCCTGCAAATGTTTGACATCCTGCACCAATTGGGCGTGTGTACGTTGAGTGGGATCCAGGAGGTGTAACTCGTCATTGGCCCGGAGCACAGGGCTACTGATAAACCCTTGTCTACTGTCTAGTGAGTTCCGTGGCGACACGTGCACCACTGCCTCCGTGAGTAAAGGGGTGGTGGGAGCGGAATGTTTACCACTACGATTACGGTTCACAACTTTTGACGACGCAAAGGCATTATAAGTGTCACTACCGGAACTGGATTTACCGTTAATACTGGGCTTCCGTAGGAGACCGCTGAGTCGGTCTTTGATGTGCGATCCGGACCTGCGGGCATTGGAATTGAATAATTTACTTCCGGCGAGGCTGGCTCGGGAACGAGGTGGGTCCTCAGTTTGGGACACATTGTCTCGTGAAAGCTCTCCAGAAAACGACCAAAAGGAAACATCTGACTTGGATTTACGACTCACCGAGGCGGACTTGCGCGACAAGGAACCGTCCGGTGGAATAGTACTAACGTTATCGGCAAAGGACTCGGTGGTGCTAAACTGGAACGACAGGTTTTCCCCCATATTTTTCAATCCAGGGGTAGAGGCAAACTGGGCAGCCGTGGGACGCAACGGTTCAATTAGGTCAGCCTCGGTGATCTGACTGGTATAAATAGTCGGCGAGCCAGGAAACTGCGTGGAATGTCGGGAACCTGGACAGATACTGGATTCGCGGTCGACATTGTCCAGGGTGTGCGTGGAACGAATAGAGGGCCGTGGCTGTGGAGGGTTGGACGATGACGTACCTTGTCCGTCCGGTACATTGGGCAGCGGCGAAAATGACTTTTCCGCCCACGAACTCCGGTTAAGATCACCCGTGGTTGAACCCTGTGGATCGTCAAAGCGAATGGAAGAATAGCTGATTTGAGTGGCGGTGGCTGAAGGATTGTAAAAAGAATCTTCCACTGTGCCGGTGAGTACTGGTTTATCCAAGAAAAGGACACAGTCGTTCCCGCGTAATCCCGTTATGGTATATAGTCACGAATCGTGAAGAAGTGATTCAAAGTTGATTATAAACCTGTGTGAGCACCCCCAATTGTAGTAAATCTACAGTATTTTGGTATGAAATTATCATTCTCTCTGCCAATGGAGCGTCTCACTGGGTCCTTTGGCCAGGTGATATTATACCTAGATACATGATATAGAAAACGACAGGATGGTCACCAGTAAACTCTATAAGGAACGAGTAAAACCTTTGCATCACTATCGATCGATGTTTCCCACTAAACGACAGTATAGATATGAAACGATAGAGGTACTTACATTCATTACTGGTGGTGGAGATTTGCAGCTCCGTCAATCGCGGAGCTTTGTCCCCTGACATGGAAATTACTGGAGGTAACTAAAGTATCGTCCACAACGGGACAAATGGTGTCGGATGTAATCACAGGTGTGTTGGATGACTGCCAACAGGCCATGAACGTAGTTGTATTGAAACAAGTAACTCGATTCGATGTGCGAGTGGACAAGCAGAAAGTATGTGTGAATGGGTTTCCGAACAACTGGGAAAAGGAGGACAATAGCGAGACAGAAAGTCACACGGCTTCGATACGCTTGGTGGAATTGGGTGGCTGTAAACGTTAGAATCGACTCGTTGTTTCGTTCCAATCAAAGTGGAATAGTGAGTTGTAAGGTGGCGAACCTCGGCAACCTTGTATTTGACTGTATAAACCAGTCGAAATGAAATGTCGCAAGAAGGAAATAAGAAAGACTAGAAATCACAAGAAAAACCTGAATACAGAGTAAAAGTAGTTATTTAGGCAAAGAAAACAATACAAGAAAAACACACAACAAAAAAGTGTATTTTTTAGAACCTTATTCTACCCGTCTTGGCTTCTATGCACTAAAAACGGGAGTGAGGTAAACAAAACACGTTGGCCATTGCAACCGAGTCTAGGGTGTGCCCCGTGCTCTCTATATCCTGTGCTGTGTGTGGGACCAGTCCCAACTATAAAAAGCGGGTGATTTTTTTTCGACTATATAGAGCTTCGGAGCGAAAAATGTACCACTACAACATAACCAATAGGACATTGTGAGAAGCCCATTCAGCTTTGGCGGATTTTTCGCTACATAGTCGAAAAACAACTACCATTTAATGGTAAATGAAAACACCCCACGAACCGCAATTGGCTCCGAACTCCGAGAATTCTTAAGTCAAACACTTTCAATATCTTTTGTCTACCTAAATTTCTACGCTCACCCACAGCGTGAGTTATTCCCTCCTTACCACTGAGTTGGTTCACACTACGACATTGCTGCAGTGCTTAACAAAAACAAATTGCCTGACCCTAATTTCCGACATTCACCATAGCTCTCACTTTTCCCCCATCGTCCATTGACTTGTGGGCAACAAACAACGATACTCCAAAGTGAGCCCGGCGTCTGCGTGGCACTCACGCGTAACTTGTTCAGATTCCGAAGAGGTACTGTAGTGCTTTTAATAGTTGATTAAAATAACCGTGCTTTGAACATGTATCAGTCATGGTACTAGGTTATTTTTTTTGTCAAACGATACTGGTCGGTACTCTGGTGTCTATCATTATATCGAAGGAAACATTGCCTACTCCTTCCATAGGAAAAAGATTGCACGCATAATTGATGTCAATAACCGTCATTGGTTCAACATAAGAGCAGGCATTCTAAAATGAACTAAACAACAGTAGCCCATAGTTTGTTGATTCACAGCTTTCGATTATACTCGGCGTTAACTCGGTTTTGCATAATTTCCGAGGATTACTGTAAGCTCTTTTATCCGCTTTCCGGTCGAAATAACATTTAGAGGAGTTCCTCGTCCATTGGGTACGTTTCTGTATGAATATTTTGGACCGTCCGTTGTTAACTAACAAGGCCAAAGTTCTAACGACCAAGTAAGCGTCAATTTCGCTGTACCTAAAAACCCAACTAATTATACGTAGTGACCAACACTGTTACCAAATTGTCGTTTACTGTCATGTTCGTACTAGCAGGGGTACTTTGGCATCAAGTAATATTTTTGCAACATGGCACATTTCGCCGATACAACATCCATAGCTCTATTGGTTTGTCGTACGTTGACGGCCACGGTAATCTTTGTTACGTTTTTCCTGCTTTGGTGTGATGATATAAAACCACTGTAAAACACAAAGTGTAGTACCCCCCCCCAATGAACTTGTTGGTAAAGATCAAAACAAGGATTCATTGTGACCATATTTGGTCCTACCCAAGAAATGTACTTCGTTTCAACCACATAAAGTGGTGCATTCACAACGATCAGCACATTTCTAACACACACAACGGCAATGTCACTCCTAATGAAATTTGGTGATAAATTGAAGTTAAGCAACCACAATTTATGAAATATAGGGATGTGTATTGAAACGGTTAACCATTAATTCGCCTTAACATGGACACATGAGATCAATAGTTTCAATGAACACCGATTTACTGTATTAGGTACACTGATTGTCGTATCGGAGCACAGTACAAGTTAAAAAAGAACACCACCAATGAAAATAACAATACGGAATATCAACCTCTCACCCATTCCACAGGGTTTAACAGCCGTAAGTCAAAAAACCCAAGGCAGCGACCAGAGCGACAAACGGAGGGACGACCGGGCGAACGGCACCGGCAGCGGAATCGTCAGCAGAGTCGGTGTTGTCATCGGCATTATCACTATCCGAAGTGCTCGAAACGTCATCCTTGGCCGAAGCGGTCGGTTTGCTTGTTGTGCTGCTATCCTTGGTAGTCGTAGAAGACTGGACGGCCGCATGCTGACAATAGTTTTCCTTGGTGGCGTTCTCGGAGGCTTTCTTGCTCTGGTTTTCACTATCGTTGGGACAGCTGTCATAACAGGACACCACTTGCGAGTAGGCGTCACACTGGCACTTGAAGTCGCCAAAGTCACAGGTCTTGTAGGCGGCCATGGTGGTAGTTAGGCAAGAGTCTACCACAGCCTGAGATTCACACTCAGCTTGGACGTGAACAGCCGCGGCGGCCAACAAAGTAAGAGTAGCAGCGACAAACTTCATTTTGGAGGAGTAGGGAATTAAGGTAAAAGAATGGATAGGAAATTGGTAGTACAGAAGAAACCCAAGCAAACTAACGAATAATTAGATATTAGGTAGTAGAAAAATACTCTATAAATTCGCAGGATAAGTATACACAAAAGAAGAGGAGCCGGAGCATGTCTTTAAATAGTTGACAAGATTTAACCCCTCGTTCCTATCGGACGTTTCCCTCCCCCGCCTACACCATTCCCCACTCATTCTCTTGACTGCTCTGTACTGATTGGGATTAGAGCGCGAAAGATAGACGCTGAATAATAAATAATCACCCAACGCCTACCAACCTCCTCCTCCACCGACGGAATCCCATATTCACCAGTGGCTTCTCACTCTTACTGAGGGAAAAGGTAGTCCACTGTCAAATTGGAAGTAGTGATTCGCACATTCTTGGTTCGTGTCAATCCTTTTATTCCCCTCCACATAGTTTCATAGGCTCCCTTCTGTTCCCACCCTCACCCAATTCTCCCAAAATGCCTGACAATATACAGTTCGCGAGATAGTGTACCCCTTTTTGGTACACTGCTTATGGTTACTACAATGTATCTACCTCCATTTTTCGCATTTTCTGGCTTTCTCACTATCGGGCATTATGACGCCGAATTGGACCAGGCTGTCTACATGCCAATGTGGTCACATTTTTGTGTATCATCACGCGTGTTCAAAATAAGAAGCTATGGGTTCACAATGTACGTAACAATTATATCACTTCTTATCCACAGGCCAGTATCTATAAAGGTATAATTTAAGGCCATTTGTTTTTAAATCGTAACTGTACAGCCTAAATAGAAACACACGGATTGACAACTAACGGTGTAAAAGGAAATGATCATCGTCATCCCACCAATAGCGACGTTCTTTGGTACCGATATCCACGAGTTGATGACTATTTTTACTCGCCAGTCGAACGATACACACACCCGCCTGTGTAGTCAAGGTAGCGCGCATCATACTTTAAGATTATCATCAGCCAGGATCTTGGATATAATTCATTATGCTTTCTTGACCAATTCCAGGACAAACTTAGAAGAGAACAATAAAATAGGACCACGCTGATCAAAACACTTGATCAAGGAGTCCCAAAATGGGTGATTGTTTTTCAACTATATAGATATTTGAAGCAAAAAATGTACCAACGAAAACATGACCAATAGGATTTTATGAGAGAGGCATTCAACTTCGGCAGATTTATCCCTATAGAGTCGAAAAAAAACTACCCAAATAAATAAGCACGGCCGAAGCGAGTAAAAAAAATCGTGACAATGTCTCTTAATATCGAAATTGAATCATGTCCTCTTGCTTACATCATCACGTAAGCAGCCAACACGGCCATCCCCGTCAGGGCCACCATCGATGAGGGTGCAACAATTTGCGACCCGCTAAGGTCATCCACAATATCCAGCCCATTCACATTAGAAGTAGACGTAGCGCGACTGGCAGTTCCGGTCCGCGTAGTTAGGTCATCCTTGGTCAACGTAGTCGTAGTGATTGACGAAGAATAACTGGTAGTGGTAACGGATTTGGTCGACGTAGAAGTGGTAGGGGAGACCGTACGCGAAATTTCCGCCGTCATTTGGTTACAGTAAATATTCGCCATGGCTGCCGCTTCAATTTGGTCGTCTTCATCGGGACAGTTGGTGTAGCAATCTGCAATAGCTCGTTGGGCATTGCAGCGACAGCTATAGTCGGTGAAAGAGCAGCCGTTGAAATTGGCACTGGCGTTGATGACGCACATATCTACTACATCTTCCGCCAGACAGTCGGCCTGGATGGGAGTGGCATAAAGGGCAGCCAAGATCAATCCGATCGAAGAAATATTAGTAAGAACTGCCTTCATGGTGAAATGGCTCAACGATTACGATTAGTAATAGAGAACGAATGGAATATTGAGTGAAGAGTACAAATCGGAAACCTGAAACTGTGTAAAAAAATATCAATGCCAATCAGGGTGGTTCTTCTATTAATAAAAGAGAGAAAATAATGTGAAATCTAACACTGTAAACGAAGGAAAAGGTATACCGCCTTTAAGGAGTCGATGGGTCGTGAAGCTAATTGCGACAAAGAAAGAGACACGAAGAAACTGTAGTAAATCTACCAGTCACAGAACAAAGTGCTTGAAAAAAAAAGGAGGATCGTGTGCTGAAGGTTCGTGAACGGAATTCGACCTGTCTTAAATATCAAAGCAATGGCGGGAAAATCCTCGTTCGCCACTGCCAAGCAAAATGTAATAAATGCACATTCATCACACTACCTTGATCCCAGCCCCTTAGATTAGGCCCAAAGCGATGTAGACGGCAAATGGTCAACAACAATCTCGTATTATGACATACGGGAATGAGATGAAATGTAGGCATGTTGTTTAAAAACAGCCCCACACATGGCGGAAAACCAAGTGGGTCATACCCGGGCTCCGATAGTACTGCACCTATACACTGAAATTATAGCGATGCTACTAGGTCTGTACTTCCCCTCGCATATAATTCCTAGGTCCCATTTACTCTAAAACGCTGTCAACCAGTAGATTTTAACTCGTACATTTATCCTGTCGGTGTTTCATAGTGACCATATACTGCGACAACGCAAGTGGCGTATGTGTCTTACTGTGTATAGTCTAGCTATACTATGCTTTACGACTCCTAGCAAGGTACGAATGGCCACGTACATGTATTCCACAATAGAAAGGAACGGTGAAATATGTGTGCGTGGGGTGGGGGAGGGAAGGGGGGATAGCACACTATTCCCATGATCTGCATGGTTTACTCGCCTCCTTGCACACGTTCGGTAGAGCGTTGGTTTACCATAATGTAAAGCTATCCAAGTAGGTTAACGATTGGTTAAATTTATTACCAATTCCCCTCCCACATTGTTAAAGCTGAGGCAATAAATGCATTGCCCTGCACAGATGAGATGTATCGCAACTTCATGCACCAGCGCCAAGTATTTTCGCTGTTGTGCGAATGTGGAATGATAAAATAGTACACCCATTACCAATTTCACCATCCTCCGCCTGTTCAATGAGCCATCATTCAAGAGAAGTTAATGTTTGCATTTATTTACTCTCTTCTCCAACCAAATTCTGGAACAGGAAAAGCCATTCACACACATTTCAAGAATTGGTTACGAGAGGTGGGTGGGTCAACTGATTCACACGGCAAAATCAACAAGCCAAAGTATTGACTACAGCGATTTCAAACTCCGCGTGTATTACCGTGTTCACCTTGAACAGATACACATGGCCTCATTCAGTCTTACCACACGAATCTCTGTGCCTGTCCGAAACTACATAAACTCTCGGGCAAGTGTCTTGGCGAAATAAATTTATAGTGGGGTCACAATAGTACACAAATTATTTGGTGAATCAAAGCGGGAGGGTGGTATATTGTAACGCTGTAACTATTGGGTAAACAAAATCATTTTTGACAGGTCTACAAATGTAGAAAATAATAGGATATGTCATTCTAACCAGCACTACCTCTTCCGTACAAATGGTTAGCTTGATTGTTCAACGCAAAGCAAAAAAAAAAAAACTTTAGTCTTCCCGGAGCGGCGTTGTGGCCGAAGCACGATTAGATTTTAATACCAAATAAGGTGATTCGTTAGCCTCGAGTAGCTGTTGGAACAGATGCAGTGGTCGGTCTTCGAGTTGCAAACAGTGTTCCTGGTTTCCACACATGATGCATAAAGTATATTTACGCCAGTCGTCGTTGATATTGTACTTTTTTAGCGCCTGGAGAAGGATCTTGTGCCCAGGGTCTTCCGAAGACACGCGGAAAGTCTTGTATGATTCGTGTTCCCGGTGTATACCCTTGTCACTAAACACACGAATGACACAATCACCCGTGGAATCCAACGGTGTGGTAGCCGGTGGCGTGGCACTCTTGTCCATAGAATGCACCTTTGTCCGCGCGTTGGAGCGGGTGGTACTACCGTCACCGCTTTGCAATGATCCGGACCGACGTAGCGCGGCCATATCCCCCCAACCGTGGGATTTCAACCCGGAGTAGTCAGAAGGAGACGACGGGGAAGCTGGCACTGCTGAAGCAAAATTTCCCCCAGTAATTCCAGGCATCGGCGACAAGGTACTATAATTATTGCTACCAGACACGGTGGCCGACGCAGCCGACCCGTTCCCCTTGGGTGACCCCAAGACTTTGGTCAAAATGGGGGTGGGTCGGTTCACCGACAACGACAACGGTTTGTCCACCCGTGTAAACCGACTCCCGCCCATTGGCCGTACGTCTTCCTTGAACCGCACAAAATCGTGATTCATTCGGGTCAGTTCCCGTGTAAGTCGTCCCACCTCTCGTTGTAAATGCCCAATCATGACCTCTTGTTCTTCCAACACACCTTCCACTTGGTTCAGCACTTCAGTCTGACTGGGCTCCCCGACCATCCCCCTGAGGTTGTCCACGTCGGGAGGAATATAATCGTCACTCGTGATGGGAATATGGTGTTGCACCTTGAGTTGGTATATCGCTTTGAGAATCACCAACCTTTTCCCCAGGGAATGTATGTCGAGATCCCGTAGGGCGTCGTGGTGGAGGTGAATAAGCACCTCACCGGTGATTTCATTGTCACGGATTTGCTTTTCGTAGGCCTGGAACCCCAAACTACAGAACCAGGCGTACACCTTGTCCACACTCCACTGGGTGAGCGATTCCATCGTGAAAGTAGACGCCGCGTGTAGGGTCTGTGGTGGGAGGTACAAGGACCAATTAGTAGTAATCGCAATAGTGAAACGTATAGTAAATAAAGGTGGGGTTGACTATAGGCATACGACAAGCGTTGCCAACAAAAGAGACAAATGAGATAGGGAACAAGTATGCAAAAAATGGGTAAGAGTGGTAGTAAATAAATAGTCCAGAGTCACTCGCTTTGTTAAACAGTCAAGACGAGATGGGACACACGACAACGCTCATTCGATGTGGAAAAATGAAGTGAGGGTCCGCGATGACGAGAAGGCAATACGGAATAACGTTCAGAGATCTGTGAATTCCATTAAAAGCGGACACAATCTTGTTGAGCAAAACAGGAAAATACGATAAAAGACCAAAAGTCGGACAGTAAAACTGGGAGAAAACCCCTATTCATTTAAGCCTTTGTTTCGCTTCTATTTTTTTTTTGGTATTTACTTTTCGCTTTCAATTCCACTCACAATGCCCATCTCATGCAGACTCACTCTACGACTTACTATTTTTAAGTAGTTTACACTCACACTCCGATTATAGAGTGCGTATAAATATAGTGCTGATGGGCATTACATAGGAGTACGAAACTGCAATATACCTATTTAGAGGCGGTCAACATCTAGCTTTACTGAACACCATATACCACAGAAAAACAGCAACAGATATGGAAACGAAACAAGAGAGAATCGGGATCGGAACCAATACAATTAAAGTGCACCATTCCTTTCCGTGCTAACCGTCCATTATACCATTCCAAAACCACAAGGACAACCTGTCCTCCATAAGCACAGTACGCCTGGTCACATCTTAATCAAGATTTAGAAGCCCATCTCCTCCCTGGTAAGCACCCCCAATTCTTCCTTGAGGGGTTTAAGCACTTCCAAGTATTGCTGATACTGCGCTTCATTCTCCACCTTTTCGCGAATACCTTCAAACACACGGGAAGCCACAGCGTAATCGTTAACACGACGGGCCGCCTTGAGCGCCGCTTCAATTACCGTAGTGGAAGGTACTAGATCGTACGCAAAACAATTGTTCAAACCACGTTGCAGTTCGAACGAATCGTCCACATTTTCGAAAAATTGGGCGTAGCGATCATTAAACGCTTCATAGGTTTCCTCCTCGTGAGCCGACGAGTAATTACGTTGGATTGTGCCCTGGTAGCCTTGGGTACGGCGAACAAAAGTTGCGGGAGCAAAAGCACGGTTCACGGCCGCGGCACGAACACTGGCGGGAAGACGGAACATAGTTGGGTAGGAATATAAATAACTTGAGATGGCAATACGGCACCAGATCTAGGTCAAAGCACAAACTGTTGGACAAGTTTAGGTGTACAATAATCAAGCAAGGGTAAAGCAAGCGATGAACCAAATCTGGACAAGGCAGAAAAAAAAAGAGATAAAAGTGAGGGACTACGTTTGGGTGGGGGAGGAGAGGAGGGACCTTGGTAATAGGGGTGTTTCATCCCCATTGCCTCCTCCCCCATCCACTTCCTCCCCCTTGGTGAATGATTGGATGATCCCATCCGTAATATAAAATTCGTGAAAAAATATGAAAAAGTGTCCCATTACCAGACTAACCAATTCCCTTCCGTAGAGTATTACAATTGATTTGAGTTGACAAATTGCCAGATGAACGAATTTCACAATGTCACTTTATTATACGAAAACAGGTTGGCATACTTATACAATAGGCTATTGTACATGATAAACATAGAGATGGACACACTTGGTCTTCTAGACTATAGCGATCTCTACCATCCATTCATGTATGTCAATTGGATAACGAACGCTCTTCCGCCAGAAGAGTGGGTCAAATTGGAAAAATACCAGAAAGTATAAAAATAATCTACATATGAATAGATACGCATACCGATCAGGCCAAAGAATGGTTGGTTCATGCGGCATCCACTAATACCAGTTCTTGACCACTTTAGTAGCTAAATACTTGACCTTACCCAACCCTTGCGGTGGGGCAGATGATGGAGGTGATGGGGATCTTATCTGACTACTCCGAAGGAAATTGGAAGATTCGTCCAAACTTAACGGTTGGACTTCGATACCTTCGTCCATTTGTTCCGATTCGGTTAAAAAGGCTGGTTTAGGATACACCTTGGGTTTCACTTTATGGGAACGCAAAGAAGGAACTTGACCGACGATCCGTTGGTAACGACTCATCATACGGGACCACCACCAAGCGTCATCCGCCGTAGGTTCGGAAAACGGATTCACACCATTCGGAGCGGTATGACAATATTTCTGGCCCTTGTCGTGACGAAAAAGAGATATTTGACGCCAAAGCCAACCCCCGTAACCCACCGAAATCAAATGGGCTAGAGCTCCCACATAACCCAGGTAGGGCCCCAAGGTGTCCAATGTGCACAGGGCCGGAAAATCCATAAAATCGGGATGTTTTTCGTGCCAATCAAAGTCATAACCTTTCCTCCAACGGCACGCATTGGCCCGTAGCCCCGAGTGAGGGTAGGAGCTCTCCACAAACAATATCATGGTGGGGATAACTACCCACAATCCCGCGAATATGGTATCCATCGCCAGCATGCATTTCAAGTACCGTAGGTCAGCCACATGGTACTCGTAGTGAGAACGGTACCCATGTCCCAGTCGAAACAGGGCGGCCAACAACGCTATACCCGTTAATACAATATAACCTATTTCCCATCCGATGGAAATATTCAGAGATTTGGGACTAGGGGAAGGAGCCAACGGACGGTGATTGGTGCCAGATGCAAATATACCAATCACACTACCGGTCAGTCCCGTCGTAGCCAGGGCAAACATCGCCAGTGGTACCGTCAAATAGGTGTAGTGGAGCTGATACAAAAGAACGCGATCCCGGGCCATTGTGAACGCCGCCACAGACGTAGTACACCCGTGGTCATCCTCATCTTCGCCTTCCGGCGTAATTTTATCGGATGGAGCCACCGACTCATAATAATGGGGCTCCGTCTCAGCCGAGGAAGTATGGGTCGAGGGAGGATACTGGTGAGGTGACGGAGAAACTCCCCCGGTGGTGTACTTGGACGGACTGTGAACACTAGAAAATCGGGAGAACCGAGACACAGCCAGATTGGTAGTAAAACTGTGAGGAACACCCGCTACCGTAGACGCAAAGGTATAGGGTGTAGGTGGTAAAGTAGGGTAGGGTGACGTTGGCGGGGAAACTTCCGGAGGGGATGGTGAAATACATGAGTCTTCTCGGGGATCCCCCTGAACAGGGGTACTGGTGAGTGGATAAGGTCTACGAGGGTTATTGGTTCCGGTGCGATCGTCAGGCCCCGGTACTGGCTCGACTACTTGTTCCGAGCTGCCACTGGACACACTATAGAGGAACGTCGACCCCGCAGAGTGTCGACGATTTTCCGAATCAGGCTTCAAATTTTTCGACGTGGTAATCAACACGGCAGAGTCCCGATTACTACGGTTGTCTTTGGAGCTTTGATCCACCCCGGCCGTATCGTATTTGGGGATCATAGTACGATACTGTTCGTCTTCCGATGGATCCGCCAGTTCGGAAAAACGTCTACCTCGTTCGGTTTGCGTCTGGTAACTCATCCCAGCTGGTGGAATCGGCAATTTTTTCCGGTACCCTGACAACGATGACGACGGATGTAAAAAAGTTTCTGTGGACGCGTGTGCGGAATATCCGTGTCCTCCTGTCGCCAACGAGTAATAACTATCGGACGTCGTGTCTGATAACCGCATTTGGGAACCCGTAGTATATTTAGAACCAGCTACATCGTAATTAGCCAGAGGTTCTTCCCAAACCGGATGCACCTGTTTGACCATGAGTCGCTGTGAAGCAGCGGAAACCCGGGTGACGTTATGTACACGAAAGCCGCGACGCGTAACGGCGGAAGCATTGACAGAGTCGAAATCGGACTCGGCCTCGGAGAGTTCCGACGCCATAAACACATGGTTAGACAAGGGTGACTGGCGACGAGGTTGGGACACACCGTACACGCTGGGTGATTCCGGTGGGTTGGGTACGGTCCGTGGATTCCGGTAAATACCATTGTTACGTCGGAGCGGTGAATGTTCGTGGGGCTCTGGTCCTGATTGTTCTTGACCAGAAGACTTGCTGGAAGTGGGTCGAGAAGAGGTTTGGTACCGTCCTGAACGGAACATACCCTGTGTAGGGCCATCCGGCATGGTCTGACGTGAGAGGTTACACGCGAAAAGGTCGAGCAGAACCAACAGTAATACAGGCCGGAAAAAATTAAAAGAAAACCGTACAGGGAAACAAAAGCAAGGTACTCAACAAAATTATGAAATAACTGCCAAGCCGAAGCGTAAAAAAAAAAAAGAAAAAAAGAAAGAAAGACAATAAAAGAGAAAGAATAGTTGAAGTACTTCACACTGACAGGATATGGCCTTTGTGGGCATAGGATCCGTTGCTGACGTTACCTCCTGCGTTGTATACATTTCCTTCACTTAACGATGATCTGTGGACAATTCACCCATCAGTATTAATTGAAGTCCCTGAACTTTGCTGAACCACGTAAAATTGGAATGTGGTTTATTTCGCTTAAACTTTAGTGCCCCCACGTTCCTCAGGGGCAGGGCGATTCATCCGCTCTAGGGTCACCTTAAATCGGACTACAAAGTGGGCTAGCCTTCTTGACACGTTGAACAAGTATTGAATTCAGCAATTCTAACGCCAGCTTCAATATCAAGCTCCTACATTCTGTCGTTACTCTTCCTGTGCTATATATTCGTTGCTCAACTTTAAATGGTCTAGAAATGCTCGATTTGGATGTCATGGGCAATAAAATCGATAAAATAAAAACACTCCTCCATAGCTCTCTCTCACTTTTTTTTTTATTTCGTTCTAAGCAGTTCACACTGTAGGGTGTCACTGATCACTTACGCTTTTACTTATCCTGTCTTGTGATACTATGTGATTGCAAAATAATGTGCAGATTGCAATCCTTAGTACGGTGGTCACTTTAACCATGTCACAACGCGTGTGTGTTGGTTTAACCTAAAATAGTAATTAGGGAACGCGTTTCCTCTGTCAACGTAAACAAAAAACATGATAGGCTAGTGTTCTTTGGTAATATAGCACATCAGGTGAATATTGAATTTAATCACATGATAATAATTTTGGTGGATGTTTATGGCCTATTGCATGGAAAACTCAATGACCATTGTGTTCATTATTCATGGAATTGCGCCTGTGCAGTGTAACAAATTAAGCAGAATGGGTTATATCAGTTGAAATGTCTGAACAATACTGCTGTATTAAACACTTACCTTCCAAGTCATGCAGATGAGTGGCGGCTTCTTCCTTGACCTGAGCTTCCAGGCAAGTGCTATACTTCCCTTTCCACAGTGGCTCCCTCTTCCCCAACTCATTCCAGGGGTAGGGTCATTGTGGGGTCACACCATCCACCACCCAAACAAGCCACAGACATTCCTATTAGGTGGTCTATACAATATTCTACAATAACAGCCATAATTTGTCGAAATTCCTGTTAAATCCCTTCAACGCCCTGCTTCCTTTTGCCTTACCAGAACAACGAACCATTATTATCCTTCGAAACAGCGAAATTATCCATATATAATTCACCGTTATTCTTTTAGACAAAACTGAATTATTTTCAGGGTAACGGCTACTGCCACCGGTTTCTCCACTCGGCATGCAGTGTTATATTGTGCACCGTAATTCTAAATTTTTCGGTCTCCGTTGAGATTTTTTTTTTTCGTACTTCTATCTACCCAGTGGACCGTGACTATTTCTATAGCGACTGAAGCTGTACTTTTTATTACCAAAGCGAATTGCGTCACATTCTCTCTTTCCCTTTAGCGAGCCTACCCATGTACTAATATTGCATACGGGCATTCCAAACCCCAAGGGTAGCTGGTGTTATGGAGGACCCCGTGTTACTCGAATATTACCACACAGTGGTACGTCTCTTCGACCACAAGTACAAGTGTCTGACTGCAAGTACCTGGGTCAAGGGCACCATTATCTCGTTATACTATGAGTAAGTGTGCCTATTGTAATGAAAGACCATTAGGTGAGGGGTTTTTACAACTTTTACTTCGAAATTGTATGATTGTGTGTTTGTCTATTTATTTTCAACCAAAATATTCACACAAAGTGTAAGGAATCGAAAGGGGGAGATCAAAGGATAGAAAAAACATACCAGCAGATTAAGTTTCTGATCGCACGTGTTGGTCCATAATAGCGTTAGAGGGGAGTAGGGTGGACCAGAACTCACCAATAAGGTAAATTGTGCTTCTTTCATTCAGAGGATTAAATACTAGTGCAACTCCCACACACCTTATTCTGAATGATGGGAATCGCATATCAGGTATCTGGACCACACCCATTTAGAGCACGGAGCTGACGTAGAGCTAATTCCACTCACTATAGCTCACCGAATAACCCGGGCCAAACTCAATAACCATGCTGATGACTTCGATGACGATGACGAGGATTTGGGAACCTCACTTCCTAACAACCTCAAGGAAAAGTCCTTGATTTTCTGCCCTGTTAATTCTAGCAAAGAAAAATTCATCGAAAAGCATTCTCATTGGTAAGTAATGTCATATCACTCTGGCGTTCTTTATAAATCGCTTCGGGTAAGCTATAAAAAATACAGGGAAAGTGACATACCTGTTTCCCAGGCTATCAAAATGGTTGATAATAGGTGATCGTTCATGGATATCTACAGTTATTCCGGATCTAATTTACAATTTTAATAACCTGTCCATGTTCTCAGTGATTGCTAACGCATGGTGGGTATCATTTATCGGACTTTATTCCGTTTCACAATAAAATTTACACACTCGGACTAGGTCTTTACTGGTGTACTGTAAATTCAGCAAGTATATCTACTATTAAGATACGTCAAAAAAGGAGAGCACAGCTGATGCTAAATGTACCATTAAAAACCTCGCCTAGTGGCTTCGGATTCAAGGTATGTATGAATGATAGACAGTCAAGCATGTACGAGAAACGGGGTGAAATGACTGCCCTCTCATACTGGCTTACACGTATAGTAAATGTGTTTCCCTAGCATGAACCACGAATGAAAAGCGTTATATGTAAGTGTGTGTATAGCCTGTCATAGTGTTGATATTATCCCTATTGCCCCATGGATGAAATACTAACATTAGAGATTGTTATTTTATTTTATTTTTTTCTTATAAATGACAGAGTCCACACTGAAGTCGATTAGATTGCATAAGCGTAAGGCTGGTAAGTATTTTCACCCATGATACATAGCTTTCTTAACCGTACACCATCAATTCCTTGATATTAATTTGGTGTGTATGTACTTGGGAGGTTTGATTTAGATTTTCTATCAGCCTGAGGTAACTCCTCAATGAGCAATAATGGTCTCCCACCCTGCCCCTGACTTTTGTACTCATTTTTATTTCTGTAATGTGCTGTGCTAATACACTCTAGTTGTTCACCCTTATGTTTGCTGTGGATTTTTGTTTCTGTCAGCCTGGAATCTTCGTATGGACCAAAGGGACAGTGGGATCTATGTAATTTTATTTATGGAATACCTACTTAAATGCTACCTGCAATTGTGCAATACGGTAGGGATGGATACTGCATTATCCTTTTACCAGAATGAAGCACTATGGGATGTGATAGATGACAACGTCAAAACTCCAGCGGAGTGGTGTCTGGAAATCAAAGTTCTCATACGTGAACTCCAGGTGGGAGGTGATGAATGAACTTCTGTTTTCCTTTGGTTTTTCAATGTATAGGCTACGGCTATCCTTGTGATTATAATATCTTGCATTTTGTATATTTCCATTGTAGACGTATCTACATAATACATTCACTTATGGATTTTTTTAAAAAAAAATCTTAACACTGGATTCGAAAGCTATTGTGTTTCAGTATTCATAGGACGCTTTACTGAATAGTGACAGCAGGTCTGATTTATACCACGTGATAACAACGTGCACATTAGAATATGGCAACCCAAAAAGGGAGAGGGGTCTAATTTTTTTTTTCCGAACTGATCAATTTTTTTTATACCACTAACCCACTACTTGGGTGAGGGAATATGTATAGCAAACCCACCACAGGCCCATCACGGATTCCTCCTCTCTTTCCCATTGTGGTTTAAACGTTATAAAATCGTTACCCCACGTTTGATCACTTTGTGATCCTATCCTTTGTCACGCCTTAGTCACCGCTGCGTCATTGTCAGCCAACTCTCAAACCCCACCACTTTGCTTTATTGCCTGTCCATCAGTTGGATCTTTTCTCACCTGCTACAATGGCTTACGTCGCTAAAGGTAAACCCGGGTTGGAACAACAGCCCAACGTCAAGATTCACCGCATCCGGATCACCTTGACTTCTCGTAACGTCAAGAACTTGGAAAAGGTGTGCTCGGACTTGGTTCTCCGCGCCAAGGAAAAGCGTCTCAAGGTCAAGGGACCCGTGCGTCTGCCTACCAAGGTGTTGCGCATCACCACCCGTAAGACACCCAACGGTGAAGGTACCAAGACCTGGGACCGTTTCGAGATGCGCGTGCACAAGCGTTTGATTGACTTGCACTCCCCTAGTGAAATTGTCAAGCAAATCACCTCTATTTCTATCGAACCCGGTGTGGAAGTCGAGGTCACTATTGCTGAATCTTAAAGATTAGGATCTGTGTCAACAAAAAAAATTTATCGCTCTTGTTAGTTCCCGAACGGAGTGGACCTGATTTTCACTCTTTTTTTTTGGAAATCAGGTGTATATTTACCCGGTTACTCGTTTGATTGTAATAAAGACAACGTTTGTGGACCGAATTGTTGGGGTCACTATGGAGAAACTTGAGCTTGAAAGTACAGGATGGCATAATTTACTGTGTACGGCTATGCTAAAATTTGGCCTCTTTTTAATCAATCATTTATTTATACCACAGCTATTGGCACTTGACGAGGAGTTTCGACAATTACTACCTACTCGTTCGGAGCAGCGTTGTAGAATGTGTGCGGCTAGGAATTCCTTTTCGAACAGTAGTAATAGATCTATACTTTTGTCACCACCTGCAGTCTCCAAAGGCTAACAATAAACCACTAGGGGACTTGGTAAATAAAACCACACTATTTTTATCCCTTTTCTTTCTCTGTCCTCTTACGTTATAGGTGAGGTTCGGTGACCACTATACTATACCATTTTCATTAGTTCGAATCTCCACTATTCACGCATTAACTTATTATCGATGGCGGTAGCTACAGACTCCGACCAAGCGTCACATCCCACCACATTCAAAGACAAGGAGCGCTTCTTGCAATTGTTACATCATGCATTAGACGAATCTTGGGACCCAGGCCTGTCACTTGCAGACCATGTCGACCAAACTGCTATTCGTTTACAGCCCCTCGTGCGACTTCTCGATACCTACCAAGAAATCCCCACCGTGCTCGACCCGGCCCTGGAAGCCATAGTACAACCTCTAATGACATACCTGGACGACCAGGTGGGGCGTTTTGCTCAGCAATGGGAACAGGCGCACGGGTCACCAAAGGGGAAACCCACCGAGGATTCGGACATATGGATCCCCTATGTAGCAGCATGTTTTCCCGCTTTCCAAGTGTTGTACCACTTGGCTCGGGTTCGGGGTTACAAGACCTTACTCAAGTTTTTTCGACACGATGTAGGGGATTTTGAACCAGTCTTTTGTCTCCTTTTGGTTCATCCCAAGCAACCCGCGATGCTGTGGGTGAGTTGTTATGTGTTATTGCTATGGCTGTCGTTGCTCTGTATGGTACCCTTTGATCTGGCGTCGATCGATAGTGGGTACGGAACTCATGAGTACCAGATGACCTTACCCGAGTTGATGCTGTCCTTGGGTAAGCAGTATCTGAGCTCTACCACTCGGGTGAGCGACGGGGCGGCGTTATTTCTCAGTCGATTGGTAACTCGCCAGGATTGCGCAGATCGTTACCTGGTACCGTACGTGCGATGGGCCTGCGATCAGATCCGCATCCTAGACGACGTGTTTCTCACCAATGGGATATTATTATCACTGGCCTACATCTACAAACACGGTGAACGACACCACACGCTCCCCACCGTGGCGTACGTGGTTCCAGTGCTGACAGATTTATACCAACATCCCGCTGTACAAACCAAAGCACTGACTCGGAAATTGGTGTCAAAATTAATCCAGCGGGTAGGACTCTGTTGTTTACGTCCCCAGGCGGCCCCTTGGCGGTACCAGATGGGTCTACGTAGTTTGTCTGAAAATTTAACTTTGGCCGATCAGACCCATTCGAACGTCTCGGCCAATTTTTCCTTGGCCACAGAAGCTGTCCATGACATAGCCAACTGCTATCATGATGCAGAAGATAACTACAACGAGAGTATTGTCGAACAGGATGGCTTGGAAGAGACCATTGAGCTGTTGTTGGGTGCCCTAAAGGACCAGGACACGATCGTCCGGTGGTCTGCGGCCAAGGGGTTAGGGCGCATCACGTTTCGTCTGCCTCTATCCTTAGCCCGAGATATAATTCAATGTATCCTGGAATTGTTTACCGAAGACACGGGTCGGGAATCCCACACACCGTTATCCCTGGCGGAAGTCAACTCGTTGGATATCCGTGGGGTTTCCGAATGGACATGGCACGGAGCTTGTCTGGCATTGGCTGAATTGGTACGGAAAGGGTTGTTGTTGCCCGACAGTTTGACCACTTGTTTACCCTGGGTTATTAAAGCCCTTAAATTCGATCTCAAAAGAGGATCCCACTCGGTCGGTTCCAACGTACGTGATGCTGCTTGTTACGTCTTGTGGTCCTTGGCTCGGGCGTACCCAGTTTCGGTACTCTGGGATTATACCGACACGTTATCGCAGTCCATGATCACAGTGGCATTGTTTGACCGCGAAATTCATGTACGTCGGGCTGCCAGTGCGGCATTCCAGGAACACGTTGGTCGGTTGGGACTCTTTCCGCACGGGATCGCCATTATGACTCAAGCGGATTACTTTAGCCTGAGCCAAATACGACATGCTTATCTTACCGTGGCTGTCGAAGTGGCTCGTTACCAGGAGTATGCCCCGTCGTTGTTGACCCATTTGGCCACCTTGTCGGCTCATCACTGGGACAAACGGGTACGGGAGTTGGCCGCCGAGGCGTTGTACGAGCTTACACCGTTTGCGCCTGATGTAGTCCTAGGCACCCTTCTCCCGGGTATGTTGCGAGCTGCGGTGGATTCTGACTTGGGTGGTCGCCACGGGAATCTTTTGGCAATCGGAGCGGTATGTCGAGCTCTGGTGGACTGTCCCAACGTCATCGCCGAGGAATCTCCCGAGATTCGGGCTATTGCCCAAGATATCCTTACTTTACCGGTACGGATTCCATCACGGTATTTGTCGGATTTTGGCGCCGACCTCACTTATGCGGCGTTGTGTGATTATATGGGACAAGTGCTACATGCCGGTTGGCCATCGGTAGACCTCGATGTAGGTAAGCAGTGGTACCAGTTAGCGCTAGTTTGCCTTTCCCGACCCCAAGACTTTCACCACCGCAAGGCGAGTGAAGTACTGTATTGGTACTACCAACGGTTTCCTCCCACCCCGGCCGAGTTAGCCAAGGACCAAGCGTATTTCTTGGAGTACTTATCCCCTGATCAGCCGGTGGATACCCGCTGTGGCCATTGTCTGGCAATAGCCAGTTTGCCTCTGCCGACGAACCAACAAGAAGAGTTTGATCAATTGCTAGATCCGCTAGTGGATATTTTAATACTGTCCGTGACTGACCTACGGACCACCATTGAGCTTAAGGTGAATGCCCTGACCGTGCTTTACCAGTTGTGCTCCCAATGGGTACGCACTCCAGTAACGGTCTTGAGTACCCAAGGATGCCAACGGTTGTTAACTGGGTTACGGGCGGCTCTGGACGACTACACTACTGACAAGAGAGGAGATATTGGATCATTAGTCCGTCAGGCGGGGGCCCGTGTGGTGCGCGTGGCATTCCCCGTAGTGTTCCGTGGTGCTCATTCTGACCAATCGGAATTGGAGCTCCACAATTTGAAGCACACCATTGTCGGATCTCTGTTACGTCTTACGTTGGAAAAATTAGATCGGCTACGGGTCATCGCCGGTATGGTGCTTACCAGGTTGATACACGGTGAGTGTCCCCCTGAATCAACAACGGCCGATTTGACAAACAGAATCTCATGTAAAACATACCCAGTATACTATACTTTGGAACCCTTGCATAGTGTGCAGTACCAAGATAACCTTGTTGTGGCACATCCCGATTATGCACTCGAAGGACAGGCCCAGCTGCAGACCATACTGCCACTTGACGGTCCTGATGGTCTGCGGTATTGGGAGTCACCTGCTACTGTGTTTGCTGGATTTGCATCACTGATAAACATCCCGATTTATCGACCCAATCTTATCCTGGGCCTCTTCACCAGCGCCGGGTGCCTCACCGAATCATTGCGTAAAGTTGCCACGGTTACACTTTTAGATACCCTGAGAGCACTTCCCGGTGTAGATTCTAACTCACTTTCTACCCTTGACCGAGCCCAAATGGTACAAACAGTGGTAAAATTACTCGGACACTACCAGGGAAACGACCGCGTGGTGCAACCCTGTTTACAAACCCTAGCCATCGTAGTGGAATCGTTGCTGGTTCAGGATTTACCCGATACGGTCTTATTACCATTAGTGACCCAGATTCGACGTGAATTATTCCGCACCAAGGATATCAAACGGTTGACATTAGCCATCCAAATTTACGCCGGACTTCTTTATGGGCCAGAGACACTTATCACTAAATCCCTCGGTTCTCTGCTGGGCTTGTTGGGTCACCCATTTCCCACTATTCGACAACTGGCAGCAGATTATTTATACACCAATCTGTGTGTAGCAAACCCTACCCTCGACGCCAAGTTGCTGGATGTCGAACGTCTCTTGGTTCACACCGCCTGGACGCGTCCCTTGGCCGAGATCAAAGCCACCAGACATAGGCTGTACGATATATTGAATATCCCACTTCCCACTGTAGTGCGTAAGCCACCCGGAGGGCAACAGCCAGTATAATGAGTTGAATGAGCTTGGAGGGCTAGTGCAATTACGGACAAGGTCGGAAGTGAACACTCTTCCAGATCGCTAACTTTATGTTACTGCTACTTTTTTCCTTTTTTTTGCCACTCCTTCAGTTTTTGGCTACACTCAGAGGTAGCTTTTTGGCTAGACCATCTGTTGCTAAAGAGCATACCTGAATAAAGTCGAATAAAATTATATTCGCATACACATAACCACAAACATCTGCCTTGTTTCTTTACATAGTTTACTTGTTCAAACTTGTTGAGTTTTATATTATTTTTTTCCTCCATTTGTTATACCATAATGGACGCTACCATACTTAAGTGGAATGTTTTGACAGCATTGGTTAGTCAATGGGGCAATGGTAATGAACACATTGGTTCGCCTATGACTGCGGCAGAGCTCCAAATTGGCTGCGGTGGCACCCTCGAAAGCATTACCCGCACGCTTACCGGCCTACTAGCCCAGGAATTGGTGTAAGTTACTTGGTAACAAGAAATTGTGTACGATTAGTAGAGCATAACACATTTACCACAACTAATGTCCTTTTGAACCTCAATTAACCATACAAAATCCGCTTGACCGCTCATTACTGCTGTCTTTTGGGTGAGTGGGAGGGGGTATTTGATAATGATGACTGTAGGGCGTCACACACGGTGACCAACGGGTCCTCTAGTCTCGAACTATACTGGCCAACGACCCGTGCTGTGGAGCAGGTCCAGCAGCTGCAGAACAAGGAATCCAAGTTAAACGAAGAGGTGCTACAATGCCAACAAGCTGTCCAGGAACGTGACACCAGAGTCCGAAAACTTTTACAAAATGTCGAGTAAGTTTTTTATTGTATTGGGTTGAGATATCATAGGACATGAATGTTGTGAGACGAGTGAGGAATTCGACATACTTAGGTTTGTACGAGATACTCTAACCAGAAGTGTTCATATCGAACACATGGAGTACCTCTGTTTTGATCTGTATTTTATTTACTTCCATTTCTCATATTTACCAGTCCTAGCGCGGAAAGTGTAGATACCAATGATTATATCCGACTCCTCCATGAGTATAACGAACTCAAGGACATTGGCCAACGTGTCATTGGAAAGGTAAGCTTCCTGAGAAACACCCTAACTTGGGAATAGTAGAGTGAGCAAGTAAATGGAGGAAGAGTGGAGAGCGAGTTTGATGTTTTTCGTTGTCGAATCCATCTGAGGTATATTCATGCCAATAGTTAACCTTGGTCGCCCGCATATCATGTAAATGTAACGTTGTGTTGTACATATATTTTGGGGGGAATTGTTATTCGACGGGAGTTAGTGCGCGGTAATCGATGGAATCACCACTAGAGAAGCATACGAACGCTTTGGTTTACATACGGATGACTGAGTACGAATTGTACCAATGGTGATTTCATTTAAAGTAACGATAATATAAGGTGATATAATCAACATTTCTACCTGGCTATAACGTTTGCCTACCGGAGAATGGTATAGCCATAGATTTTATATTATTTTATCAACGAAAGATTGCGCTTGATCACAAGATTAGACATTAAAGTGTATACTAATTCACCGTCATAGAAACGAAGACAAAAAGGAAAGCATGTATATAGTGTAAAATATACAAGGAACATGATCAACCACTGAGACTGGTGTCACGTTTAGGTTATACTAGGTCATAAAGTGTTTCGTTCCCAGAAAAGGTGTCGAAATGAGTCAGTGAGAGGGCTACCATCGACCAATCTTTGGCGAAATATATAGTTTACTAAACTTATTTTTGTAAGTAGATAACCAAGTCCTTGATGGCACTCATGGTACCAAAGATACAAGCAATGGTGGCCATTAAAATACATACTCCGCACAGGAGTAATGAGAACCAGTTCATGGAACGGATACCGTACAAACGCCAGTAGCAAACGATGGGCAAGACATAGATGATCAAGCTGTTGGACAAGGAACCCACCAGGGACATGAGCATGTCCACGGGTAAAAACATGGCAGGTATGGTCAAAATCACAACAGTAGCGGAACGTAAAATCAAACGCATCGTAAACTCTTTGGCTTTACCGAATCGTTCCACGGTGATATTGTACGACTCTTCAATTTCTAGGGCAAACGTGGTTAACATGATGGGAGCGGCCAGAATAACGTGAGCCACCAACATCAAAATTGCGATCGTGGTGGCCGGATTGGCGGGAACACTGTTATAAATAAGGGGTTTAACGGTTTCACCGTACACTTGATAACCCACCACGGCGGTCAGGATGTACATGCCCAAAATGGTGATGATGGAGAAGAGCAGCACTTTGTTAAAAGAGTGAGGGTTTTTCATGGAGGATTCCACATGGGGGTATACCACGTTACCACCAAAGGCGAAGCAAATGCTGCCCATAGCCGGTGGCAATTGTAACCAGTTGGCAACGCTGTGTTTGTTATCCAGTTGGTTAGGTATATCGATCAAGCTCATCACTACCACTACGACGATCATCGCCACCGTGGCTACCACACCGAAAATAGCCAAGATGGCTACTTCCTTCATACTCTTTACAAAGGCAAACGGTAACCAAACCAATAACGCCGCAATAACGATCCACAACTGGAACGGCACGGCGATATCCATCGCTTTGGCTAATTCATAAACACTACTACCGGCCACGTTGATGTATACACAAGCACTACCCAAACAGATCGAATAGTGGAGCACCAGTACCACATACTTGCCCACTTTACCAAATGAAGCCAGTCCGATTTCCGGATAGCTACCCATCCGCTTTCCCTCTTGGGAATACAAGCACTGAACCATAAGACAACCCGTGTAATAGGCAAAGTAACCCGCCAGAATTAATAATACCATACTAATCCAACCACCTTGGGCAAAAGCGTAGGGTAATTGCAATGTTCCGGTTCCGGCAATGACACAGACGATGTTGAAAAAGGCACCGAAACTTGACCCTTTACTTTCGTGGTCGTGACCGGTTTCCGTGCCAATCTGCTTTTCATTGGAAGTATTCGTTGTGAGTTCGTAATCCGTAAAGGACGTACTAGCGCCCTTTTCTTTTGGGATTGACATTTGGAAGTTTTCTGGGACAGACGCCGTAGGAAATATGGCTCACGATGTGGTTAATGGAGTAGTGATGGGCTTTGTTATTATCTTTGATAGGATTGGATATAGCCTGGAGTAGCACGGAGAACAATCATTACAATGTGGCAATTAGGTTAGTAAAAAAAATTAGAAACGTCAGAACTTTAGTTGTCGTTGAGGAATCGTACCGGGAAATAAACTGGGACGTGCCAAGTGTATTTCTAGTCTTTACTTTCCATCCATCGCCACCACCTCTTCTTTTTTTTTCCACCCTACCGACCGAACACCAGATAGCGACTATCGGTAGCACAAGTAAGCGAAGTCAAAGTATTGATAATACATTTCCCTTTGTTCAACAGTGGATCAGATGGAACCTTAAGCCCATTGAATGATATCAGAAGCCGAAATTTCACATGCACTCAGCTTTTGCTGCTATTGTTTTGAAGAAAAGTGGCTACACTTCATATGTCAAATCGCGGATAAGTGTTTGTATTAAATGGTAGGAAAAAAAAAGAAAAACTAGGTGATTCGAAGCACGAAAATGGAGTATGTAAACGGTGTAACCTAGGTGGTGAGCACCCCCTTTTTTTTTCTCACTTCCAATCTCTTCTACCGTTTCTTTTTGTTTTTCATTCACCACACATCAGTACCCTACTTTCTCGTCGCGAACTGCGAACAAGAAGACGCCAGGATTAAAAGGTCACTTGCTGTCAAAATATAATTTGAAAGACGCTTGCAAAAAGGGGAGGAGGAAACCATGCCGATTTTTTGGGATTGGTCATTTCATTCACCTTCACAACTTGCTCCTGTAGGCGATTACTCGAAAAATGTCAAAAAATCGAAACCATACACTCACCTGTTTAGTGTGGTAAATCCAAGAGCTGTCAAACACTGATTATCGAATGTAAAAATGGCAGAGAATTTTAAATTACTAACATAAGTAATACCCGAAATTAATAATGCCTAGAATAAATACCGACAATGCCGATTAACTAGATTAAATAGTATTCTAAAAAAAAGACTAGTGTGACATGCATCTCCTTCCAAGTCATGAACCTTTTATACCCTGTACGGAAACACGACAGGCGCACCTAACCAAAAGATAGGGCACTCTTCTTTTTTTTTGGCAACCCACTTGTTACCCATACTCCATCGGAAATGGACAAATAAGACGAAATTATACGTTCTCTGTATTTGCCAACGTGTAGTGTAGAGGATGGGAGCGGGCTTCTAACCAACGGCAATGGTACACGAAGCGAAGAAAAACCGGAGTAGGTGTCTGCGAATCGCGCCCGATTTCCGTAAAGGGATTTTTAGGGAGGGGGAAGATGGAGGAAGTGGAGAATGGAAGCACTGCTAACCCTTGGTAGTACCAAAAAAAAAAAGCCTGCTGGTAACAGGTGGACCACTCTCGTGTATGGAGCAAAAAAAAAAAGGAAGCTGCAAGGCCAGTTGGAGCTGATTTCGTTATACACCAAAGTCGTAATTAATGCCATTATTCTGTGCATTGCATCATTAGCAATTTTACATCTTCCCTTGACAAAACACTATTACTAAACAACAATAACTAATATCACTGCCAAATACTTTTACTAACATACTCAATGTCGCTGACATCTACTTTATCCACGCTGCCATTGTTACCACTATTAATGTTCTGGACAAGCTGAAAAGAAACAAAAAATCAACTCACCAAACCTACCAAAGGTGGTGCCACTTTTATTTTCATTCTCAGCAACCGGTGTTTTCCTTTTTCTCTTGGTGTTTATAGGCTAATCTTTTAATCTGTATCACCAAGCAGTTTGAATCAGTGGCAAAGTGCTTTATCCGACATCTTCCCCGTTTCTCCTTGTCTGGCCAGCATGGTAAATTACTACAACATAGGCAAAAGCACTCACTGGACGAACGGAGCGCCATGGTAGGCGATGCAGAGTCACCTAGCTATGGACGCGCAATAACATTTTCCCTTTGTCGTCTCTCCCTCTCACTCCCACGCTTTCTTGGTCATCCTATTATGACAATTGTTGATGTGGTACACGAGGCGTTTGTGCATCCGTACACCTTGCTTATTTTTTTTTCCTACCGCGAAAAATTTCGTAAAAAAGGGAGAAAGATGACAAAAATCCTCCCCCAACACAAGTCGAGAACTACTTATTTATGGTAGTTGATTGATAATAGCTACCAGTTGCCTGCCTCATCTTCTATTTTTTGATGCCTCCCCCCCCCCTTCATTTTTTTTTCGTTACATTTTTGAAAAAATATTCAAATAGCAAGGCTTATCCCTACAACAATGACTCACCACCACCATTTTCTTTTCTTGGTGTAACTTGTGGCGCCTTTAGCAACCATCAGTTTTTGGAGCCCTGCATTGCTCACCCTCCCCGTTTCTTCACTCCTCATCCCACATTTCCTCATTTCCCTCCTGGGAATTTTGAGATTTCGTAGCTTTTGTGTTGAAAAAAGGGGTCTTGGGATCACCAAAAATGGAGCAAAGGTACCCATCACTAGAGTTTTAATTAATAACAGTTCCCGCCCAATACTACCTATTCATTTAATTCGGTCGTTTTCTAGGGAAGAATGACTTAATTAGACCTTGGCTTTGGTGGATTAATATAGGGTATTTTATCACTTCGTTAATTTAAGTGACACACCCCATAGGAACGAATAGATGTTCATTTTTTTCAAGTGCTTCCTCAGGTCTTTTATCGTTTTCGATTCTGGAGTTCTCCAATAGGTACTTCTGCTAAACAGGTCAAATTCCAATCTATCTATTCTAGTGGCAGAAGTAATGTGTTAGGGACTTGTTACTTATATCTCCGGTGCGGTATAGACAACCTTCTTATCAGGAAAAGGCAACCTGAGCATCTAGTCCACACAGAATCACCGAAAACTGATACAAAAGTACCCTTCTTTTACTACCGTCGAAGTAAAAAGGACGCTTTCCTGGAACTTTACAATGATGTAGGGGATAAGTGACCGTTCTACTTTCACCCCACCTCAATTACTGATGCTCATTTATGAAAAAGGGCCGATATACAGAAAATTGGTAGGTGATATGACCACGCTTAAACTTTTTATAAGAGCCATCCCTTCTGGTTACTGTTCATCTAGAGCACCGTTTAAATGAGCTCAAACCGGCATCGATAAATGCTTTATACACTCTTAACCCAAAAAGAAATGAGAGATAAGTGAAAGAAATAGAACCAAACTAAAAAGGTTTAATGAACATTGATTCCAGAAAAAAAAAAAGTTACTTCGAATATCCTTCCAAACAGCACTGGACTGATGTACAAAAATTTTATTCCCCTCTCAAAAAAAAAAAAAACTCGGTTGATGGAGGAGAAGCACGCACTTTACAAAAAGGGGGAATAAATGGAAAGCGCTAAAAGCAAAAAAAGGGGGGACCCTATCATTCATTCCCTAAATAATGTCTCACCCCGATCTCTCGGTCTTCCCACTGATCATGGCTTTAAACCCTGAACCATCGCCAATCAAACCATTCAATTTTTAAATAAAATTCAGCTATAAAAAAAAACAAAATGGAAAAACAATACGGTTAAAGTTCTTCACGCTTCGTATCCTTTTTCTCTTCGGAAGCAGTTTGGTCGATCACGAACGGTTTAAGATATTCGACCAGCGCGTTAAAAGTAACAGGGCCATCGTACACCTGATAATCATCGGTCAGTCCCTTGGGGAATACCAATAAAGACGGGAGCGACTTAATCTTGAATTGTTTTCGGATACTCTCTTCACCCTTGGGTACCCACCCCAATAACATCCGACGATGAAATTTAATACCCAATCCTTTGTACAACGGCGTAACAGCGAGTTTGTCGGTGAATAACAACGCCTTGACGGTACGAGCCTCATACCCCATGAAATCTTCCAATGTAGCACTCTTGGGAATATCAACGCTCTTGTCCTTGGATGGCTTCGCCCCTGCTTTCACGGCCACCACCATATTGGGTACATAGGTCAAGGCATACTCTCGTATCGGTTGTCGTTTGCGTTCGCCGACATAATCCATCGGCACTTTGGTTTTCGTTTTGGAATTCTTTTTAGACGGAAATAATTTCACCGTGGGGTATCCCTGCACTTTATACCGAGCACACAAGGCCTTGTTGGCGTTATCGTCACAATTAACCGCTCCTACTTTGACCACCCCGTAAAGGTCCTTGGCCACCTTGGCATAATCCGGTGCTAGTTGTTTGCAGTAGCCACACCAGGGGGCGTAAAACTCGACCAGTACCGGGTACCGCGTGTTCATCACCTCGGTTTTAAAATTGGCGTCGGTTAACTGAATCACTTTGGAATTGGTAGTGTACAAACTTGCCTCGACACGGGTCACGGAGAAGCTCCCTAGGAGCATGGACAGGAATGTTATACCTAGAGTTGGGATGAAGCCTTTCATAGTTCACTGGTTCTTGTTTTCCTTGAAAATATATAACGATGGAAAAACAAGTGAGCGGAAAATAAATGCAAGCAATGGTTAGATGGAACTCGTAAAGTAATAGAACGAAGATGGAAAAACCACACCAAGTGAAAGTATAGAGTTTTTCATCTGAGTTGGGTTTTAACAGGTGGGTGCACCATGGGTAAACCAAAGAATGAACGCTGGCGGAATTTTAATTATGAATGACGAGCCCAACCATATAGGCATCATTCCTTATTATGGTGAATACACACGTGATATATTGAGGACAGCTTCAACTGCATACCCAACACTGTACACCGATATGAAGACGTTGGTTGATATGGAACTAGGCAAAATTGGAGATGGAAATATCACCAACTATGATTAACTCTAGCGCTAGCTTTTTCCAGTAAGCCCGAAACATTATATACAAGACGGAAAAGGGATATATATTAAAACGACATCTGTAACTGAATCAAAGTCAATATATTTTATTCGAAAACAAAATCATCACATATTCCACAAGAGCATCTATATTTTTGGACATGTCAGTTTACCATACAAATATCAAGATCAGAGTTTTAACTGGGGAAAAAAAGAGAAATGAAAAACTACCTAATATAAACAACAGAACAAAAACACTGTACAAATAGCGCCAACTGTAAGGAACAAAGGACACAAGAATAATCTACAATAGGTATAGGTGCAATTGAACCCATTTCTCGACTGCTACACCGCCTGTGTGGGAGGAGGGGGTGGAATATCGAAATGTTAAATAACCAACATACCATACCGTTACTGTTCGCTGGGCTGAGGTACGTTGTCATCATATTTACCCAGATAGTCTCTGACAAACTTCGTAAACAATGGACCAAACCTTTTTACCTTAGCATCATCATCCACATTCGCTGCACTGTCCGATAATGAAGATATACCACTATCATCTTCCTGCGGTGTCGATAATTTGGTTGGTGTATACATCACTTCGTCGCCGGAAGACACGTCAGTATCCGAATTACCGTTAAAGGAACGACGGTGTAAAATTGAAGGTAAAGCCACGACCGACGTAGCCAGCACACCGACGATGGCAACCGAGCACAAGATATTCAGCTTCATGGTAGATACAAAGTGGGGGAGAGAGAGGAGGAAGAAGAGCGATGAACCTACTATAAGGCAGAAAAGTAAATACGCGGGTATAATGTTAAGAGCAAGGTTGTCGCAACAAGAATTGTAGAGGTGAGGGTTTGAAGTGCACAGACAAATGTTAATGTGTTATCTACTCAACATTTCTCGGTGGAAAAGGTGTTTATATATCTACGAAGTACATTCAAGATAGGCCCATTGATTTACTATGAATGGGAATATGGGTCACTCTGCAATTATTATTTCCATAGACATGTCCGGTCGAAAAACCACGATTTAAAAAGAAATAGTGTTGTGTCACATCCAAGGGACCTTCTCAGAAGGGCCAGAATGGGTATGTATGGGCTAAGATCAAACAAAAGTACAGTAGTGATGGATAGGTAGCATGTGAGTTCCGATATTACGTTACATGTAATCTGTGTACTCATTATCAACTGGGTCCAAAGGACATTGGAGAATATATTATTCCTATTTTTTTTCATTAAACAAGTAGTCAAATGAACCTTTTGCACATGTACATTCGGCAGGAATGAATAAATTTGATATGACGACATCCGTTAATGTACTAAGTCATTCTACACAGTGGATATTTCAGACTGCTTGATTTTGTTTTGCCCCGTGCTAAGTGCAAGTGTAATTCATGCTCTTTAATACTTTTTTTTCTACACATATCTTTATATATTTTATAAATATAAGTTTACTTTTCACAGTGTTATACGCGTTACCATCGTGTAAAGAAATTTGGTGGATAGCCGCAGCAATATATTGACGTAAGGCCCGTCTCATTTTTGATTCGTTGGGTACGAGCTCACCAACGGTAAAACTGACGTCATTGCGAACACCACGTGCAATTCTAGATTAGTTTTCTCGCAAAATAATCAAAGCGACGGATATCAAATTGTATTTTTTTTTATTTGTCAATGTCAGAATACCGAGCAAAGGTCGGGTGAAAGGAATGGTATGTAAATTTCGGATGTATATTTTCCTTTCTTTGTCCTGTAGGTGAATTTCATCGAAACCTATGACTACTCCATTTGGCCCTCGATTGTACCCTAGGTAGTTTTTACGGTCGCCTTCAAAAACAATGTTGACGATAAAATGCAGAATTATGTGCTTCATTTGGACAAGGATGCCAAGCTATAGCTATAGCAACATCACTTCCATGTCGCGCTGGGATTGGACATCAGAGTTTCAGAATTAATACATGATTTCTTGTATCAGTGTGGAGTGGAAGGGGGTGGCTTC
>JAOPJG010000677.1:0-18586 GCA_027478255.1 Dispira simplex | reverse complement strand
AGGGTTTATTGCATCCAATGGCGGTGATATCAGTAGAGAAATGCAATGATTACACAATAGTAACTGACAATAGGGGTAATTATTTTTTTCGACAATATATAGATTGGGTGCAATAAGTGTACCAACTAAGATATATCCGATAGGATCTTGTGAGAGACCTACTCAAAGCTGGCGGATTTATCCCTATATAATAAAAAAAACTACCGATATAACAATGGTAGCCTACGCTATCCCTTTTTTCTTGTTCTTGTTTAAAAGAAAAAGAATAAATGGGAAGTGGACGGCTTTTTTTTCTTCCGTCAAATTACGTGATTTTTCCTGGAATTTTCTTTCATCCAAAACGCTAGAGTCGAAAAAAAATCACCTAAATAGGTTACTCGAGTATTTAATATTTTTTATTTATTTTTTATGCATTTTATTAGAACTTGTGAGAATCAACAACTTTTCTATGTTTGACCATTAACCTGTAGCCCTTTTATAGTCAGACCGGTGCATGGCCTCTTTACCCGTCGACCGTAACTACTACTCGTTTCCTTCGTATGACAGTGAGGAATTACCAGGGGGTTCTCCACCCACCAATCCCCCGTCGGAAGACTTGGCACCGAATTACCAGGCCCATCCCTTTCAGGGGTACGAAACCCAACCGTTACTTCCCCAGGACGAACCCTTTCCGAGTTATTACGGTACAGTCCCCGAGGATAATGTAGCACATGTGTCCGCTGCACCGTTACCTAGGGAGGTGTTTGACCCGCACTGGGACGATATGGTCAACTTGCGTCAGGCAAACGTTACCTTGCGGTTTTCTCGGGCGTGGTCAGAAGCCGAGTCGGTTTTGACGGAAGCTTCCCGTTTGGCAGGGGATACTTTAGAAACGGGTCGACGGTGGAGTTGGTGGTCGTGGCGGATTGTAGACTGGACGGATACTTCTTTTCGACGGTTTTTCGCTTTACAACTGTTACCGGTGGTCGTTGTACTGGCGTGGTGTGCGGTGCCTATTCCCGTAGATTGGTTGTGGCCCGTCTTAACTCACCCGAATACTCCAAACGAACCCAGACCGGCTAAGATGAACTTTTGGTTCTTTCTTTTTTTCTATTATGGCGGTTATAATGCTATTGCATTGTGGTTGGTCAACCAAATATTTCGGACTTATGCGCTTAATTGGTGGCCCGAGTCTATGAACGCCCTGAGTGCCAATGTTATGACTTGGCTGTCGACTTTGGTGATGGGCGCTGTCATTTACCATTCCACGTTGGGGTTGGAAACGTACACGTTGACTTGGGTGTTGTTGACCCTTACCACGTTACTATTACCCGTATTGGTATCATTAGGCGTATTACGGTCCCAAAATCGTAACCGACACCGACATTCACTAACCGAATTTCAGAAAATCTTCTTGGCCGAAACCGAGTGGCGGATTCCGTCGTCCTACCGACGGTTCCTATGGTTTTGCCTGACCCTTTCCATTACTTATATCGCTCTTCTGGCCGGGGAATATCTGGCCAATGAATTTATTTCAACTCCGCGACACAGTAGCCTCGACGGACTGCTCTACGTGTACACTTGGGTGGTGACGGTGTTCGTCCTGGGCTGGGTAGCTGAGTGGATCATCGAGGTCAAAATTCGATCTTGGCCTCTCATCATGATCTATCGTCACTATTTTACCATGATTTATTTCATATTTTATCGCAATTTATTTGTCCGCCTACGTTCCCTCGACCAGTTCATACTAGTCCAACTGGGTTCTTCCCTGTGGGTTGTCTTTATTTACCCTATTCGCATGTCCACGTGGGTCCACAATCTCCTTGTTCGTTACTTTGGTATGCAACGTACCTATGAGGATTACACCAAGCAAATCAGTCGCACTTTTTTCCTACGTAATTATGCTGAAAACACCACCATGATGGCCTTTTTGGCCTCGGTATTAATTCTTCATTATGGACCCAACGCCCCCTTTTACCCATACTTTAGTTTTCAGCCGATTCCGGACGATCGGCCCCAAAACCCTTATACGCTCACCCTCACCTTGTGGGCCAGTGCGGCCGTGTGGGTGTCGGAATTGGTGGTGAGCTTGGTCACTCGGTGGATTGTGTGGTGGCTGTATGGGCACTCTATAGGACAGGAAGCCGCCAAGGACTTTCAACGGTATCCGGAGATTGCCTTGGGAACCGTGTTGGTTATTATTCACGTGTTACAGGATATGTTGCTGGCCTTGATTCGGTTGGACTTTTCATAGTGTATTGATAACTATGTCCTGGCGGATTCCGAATGGAGAGGGTGACTAACGGCATTAGATATCCGTTTGTTGGATTTTACGGAGATTGGTTCAAACAGGTTTGTAGACCAATTGATGTGTTGACCATGATCTTTTTAGTTTGTATTTTTGATGTGGTAGGAGGTGGTTGGTATTTTACCGTAGTTATATTCGTAAAAGCCGGTGACTACCGGATTCTTACTTCCAGTACACTACTTTAACGGCCATGATCATTTCCAATTTTTTAAACATTTTATCATGTATTATGATTTCTATTTTCGTGCGAGTTTTGCTCGACCCATCCCATACTAACCCATTCTGTTTTTTGTAGTCTTTTTTTTTTCTTGTTTTACTCCGATTCTCTCGGATTGAGTTTTATGGTTTTTTGACGTATTCTGCGTCCTTTTTCATTTATAGTGTTGATTTTCGTGAAGGCAATTTGTAATAGTGTTAGAATTTAGATAAACTAGGCCTTTAATAAACTGAGGATAAACGCTAAACTTATGCACTATGACGAATAAACGATAAACTAGATACTAAACGAGAGAGAGCCCTTTGAATGAATAATCAATGTGTGTGTATACCAATAAGTGATCTGACTGGGTCTTAGTCACGTGCCCTATGCTGAGGAAAGAGACCAGGAAACACATGGGTAGTTTTTTTACGTCTATATAGCAATTTGGAGAGAAGATGTACCAGTTGCAGTTTAACCAATAGGATTTTGTGAGAGACCCATTCAATTTCGGCGGATTTTTCCCTATATAGTCGAAAAAATATCATCCACATTAATAAATGGGTAATAAAAATAATTTCAATGTAATGTAGTGAACTCTAACGCCTGTTGATTGGAAATTGTCAACAACGAGTAACACGAATTAGTTGTAGAATGAAGGCGGTATTTTATCATTTTTAAACGGTATTCTTGAGATATTAGTGATAACTTGCAATTATTAAGGGGATGAATACGACTTGGCGGAAGCAGCCAATACTGAACCTGTAGAGTACCCAGTGACTCCCATACCCTCGCTCGCCTAAACAACACATGAATAGCAACGATGGTTTAAGACGTTCTTTTTTTGTTTGTTCGTTCGTTACGGTAATGGGTAACCTATTCTGACATTTCCTTTGCAAACTTTGAACGTTAATGTATTTACATCCATTCGCTGACCCATTAGCGCCCTAAACGACAGGTCTTACTTTGTCAGTATCGTTTTTGCAGCATAGCGTTAGGTCGCGGTTTCCCACTCGTACCCATTTTCCGCCTTCTTCTGAAACGACAACGGAGTATGGATCTTACCAGTAAAGTGCATGCCGTGTACTCCGCTGCCGAAGAGAGTGGTGCCTTACTTTTCACACCGACCAAACTCCATGTACAACGTATTGGTGACCTTGTGGTAAGTAGCAGTCCAATACACAGTCCCGTTTTTCTCTGGCCTTGGTCCTCCATGGTGTGGCAATGTGTGACAAAGTTTCCTATCCAAGTTTCATATGAACTAAAGCGGAGTAGCAGCAACATCAACAGCGCGCGCGTTACTAAGCCATGACTGTTGTGTATGATAATCGGTATGATACCACACTACCCGTTCTGGTTACGGGGCTGTATGGTGTGGGTATATGTGGATACTAAATTACACCGACGTTTATGCGAATGATGAATTCGATGTATTAGGTGGAAATCCGAATGATCGAGTCCCTGGCTTATAAACCGATCAAGGAAGAAACACGAAAAGCCCCAGTGAAAACGACCCAGAATCACAGCAACCCCTTTTTACCACCGGATCCGGCGCTGTACGTAACTAGCCATGACAATTTCCATCTAGTGTTGAACAAATTTTGTGTTGCACCTTACCATTTATTGCTTGTTACCAAAGGTACGTATTTGGAAGTTTTTATGTGGCGGGTGTAGGCATCCGAAATTCTTTGACCCTCTTACTTTGTATTTTCAGATGCTAATAGAGTGTTTTGTTGTATCACTGATGTGAACATCGTCATCATCCTGGCTCACTAACAATAATGTGTATCAATTGTTGAAATTATTCTGGCTTTCCAACGGGTGGCCCTCGGTACGAACATCGATTAGACTACCAACGCCAGGGAGACCCGTTGAAGCTCAACGAATTCAAGACTGCTTGTTGGACCCTATGCCATTTGCAGCCCAAATACCTTTTATTCTATAATGCAGGACCAAATTCTGGTGCCAGGTAAGTCCATATTCCACCTTGGCCCTTTGGTTATGGTAACAGCGATTGATCCCAATTATTTCCATAATGACGCGAATTGGCACCCGTGTTGCCTTGATGGTAAACCGACTAACCATCCCCTGTGAATTTATCCCTTCCCTCCCCTTTTTCCAATTGAATCGGAGTGATAATTAGTCAGCCCCACAAACACCTCCAGTTACTTCCCAACAGTGCCGGCGATACTCACTTTCCGCCAATTTTTGGTGTTATTAACCATTGGGAATATGATCAAGGTAAGTCATTACTTGATTTTTTTCATTCTCCACCTGGGCGCGTTTACTGCTTCCATGTAGGGTCTTTGTGACTTTTTCCCGGACACATTACTGGGTATGACCTGTTTACATACAAATTACCATGGTCACCATAGGTTTTATTCACACGGCCCAAGTCTGCCTTTCTTTTATAAACCACACTATTATACGGGTTATTAGTGGGCCGTATCGCCTTGTTTTCATTCCGCCATTGTTGCGTCCATCTGCGACCAATGCAACTCGATGACACCGCAGAAACCCGGGCCGATTACCTGCACCGCACCTACACTACCCTTTTAAACGAGATGCAAACAAGTATGGCCGAGATCATCCCATCGTTGGTACCGGATAGTACCGGGGCAACCAACGGTACGGAATCGTTCCTGTCTTATAATTTCGTGTGCACCGAGGACATGATGCTCTTGGTGCCCCGGCGTCACAAGGAAAGTAAAGGTACCAGTATCAACTCGCTGGGATTCGCCGGATTGATATTGGCGAAATCACCTGCCGAACTCGAATCTATCCAGACCCGTGGGATATTCCAAGTGCTAGCCGATGTGGGGTATCCCTGGTAGCAGCGTAGTCGAAAACTATTAAAAAAAGGAAGGGTTGAGGAATTTTTTTTTGGGGCTTGCTTTATGTACTGATGGTTAGAAGGATAGTATTTGCAAGTGTAACTCTTTTTTTCAAGTAGTCTATGGTTATATCATCCCAAGAGAATAAAGGATACAATTGGAAAAATAACTATATACTTGAATACATATTGCAGTTGATTGGCATGGCTAATTTCTTACATCCATGGAAAATTGATGCCAAAGAGTGAACAGTCGGCTGGCGTCATCATCACCAAAGTTTCACTGAAATCCCCTTGTAAGGGATAAGAGGGTGACTGTTTCGCTTTTTTATTTATCACGTGAAAAGGGGCTTGGCACTTTTGATTATCCGTATGACAACATAGTCTGTGGGGGGGGGAGGGTCTAATAGAAACATCATTCATAATGGAGTGGGTGAGAAAAGACAAATATGGAACCGTAGCTGAGGCTGAAGTGACCTTTGCAGAACTTCATTAAAACCCCTACGACCTGTTTCCCTCTGCTTCTTGTGACTTTTTTACTTTATTACTCGCTTACTTGTTCTTCTTTTCTTTCTTTTTTTTTGTTTATGCATTTAAATTTTCACACAGAGTAGATGTTTGGTTGAATACGACTGGTATACATTGTCATTACCACCTTTCCCCCAACCATCCCTGGTGGGAGTAGTCACATACCTACACAAAAAAATTCTCTCATATACTCATTCTTGACCGGCTCGTTAAGCGTTATCCTTTCCACTTTCCACAGACTTCCCTCATTGTTTTCCACTACAGATACACCACCATGTTCGAAGCCATTGTAGCCAACCTGCTCAATAAATTCCTGGGCGATTACGTGGCCAATTTAGAAACGGACCAGCTCAAGATCGGAATTTGGCATGGGGACGTTAAATTGAACAATTTGCAACTCCGCAAGGAAGCCTTGGACAAATTTAACTTGCCTATTGACGTCCATGAAGGATATATTGGGGAGCTGGTGTTAAAAATCCCCTGGAGTAATCTCAAAGGGGAACCGGTGCGGGTACTCTTGAAAAATATCTTTGTGTTGGCGGGACCCAAGCGGTTGGCCGAATATGACCCCGAGGAGGACGAACAACGTCGGCAGAGACGTAAACAGGACAAATTGGAAACGTTGGAAATGTTGTCGACTAAACCCAAACCGGAGGCGGAGAATGACGCCAAGCAAACGTCGTTTACAATGCAATTGGTTACAAAAATCGTGGATAATTTACAAATATCCATTCATAACATCCATATTCGGTACGAGGATGACCTGAGTAATCCCGAGCATTTGTTCGCAGCGGGGATTACACTATCGGAACTGTCAGCCATGTCCACGGACGAGTTTTGGCGGGTGCGATTTATCGAGCAGCCTATGCAGAGCGTGTTTAAACTGTTGCGGATGGGTCACTTGGCGGTGTACTTTAACCCCAACACAACCTCGTTGGCGGGACAATCCTTGCCGGACTTTTTACAAAGTTTTAGTGACTTGATCTCGGACGAGAATCGGCGACCCAAGGATCAAATGTACATACTGAAACCAGTGTCAGGGATGGGGCGTCTCATCCTCAACAAGAAATTCACCCCCATTACACCGAAAAGTACCGCCACATTCTTGTTTGACCAACTGGCCTTTGTTTTAGACGAGATCCAGTACAAGGACCTGTTGTTACTCGTTTCATCATTTGATTATTCTATTCGGCAACACCGCTATCTAAAATTTCGACCCCCTGCCCACATCACGATTAGCGACAACCCGCGGCAATGGCTGCAATTTGCCATCGAGTGTGTGTTGTCGGAGGTGCGGGAAAGACGTCGACGGTGGACTTGGGATTATTTCAAGGAACGGCGAAAGGACCGCCAGCGTTACATGCGACTTTACCGCGAACTCCAAGCCAACCCCAACGCCCTGGAAGAAAAGAAAGAACTGATGGCCTTGGAGCGTAAACTCAGCTTCCAAGATATTCGGTTCTACCGGTCGCGGGTAGAAGCCATGCGTCGCAAGGAACGAGCGGTCACGGCCAAACAGCCCGGTCCAGTGGACACCCGCAGTTGGGTAGGTTCCTGGTTCGGAACGTGGTCGGGTGGGTCAACCACTCCCCACCAAACCCAACTTTCCGAAGAACAAATTCAGGAACTCTACGATACCATTGAATTCGACGAAAAAGAGGTGATTCTCGACTATGATTTACCCAAGGAATGTGTGCTCCTTGAGGTTAATATGCAGTTGAACAAAGGGTCCTTCACCGTTAAACAGGCCGGCCGGGCCAGGGCGTCGCAGAGTTACCATGCTTCCTCGCGGTCCCATAGTAAATCCCGGCAGACTCTCATGTCCATGAACTTTGATACGTTCCGTTTCGGGTTTACCAAACATCCGTCGTCGTTTGTGGCTAATCTTTCTCTGCACAGTTTCAATATCCTGGATGGCACCACAGAAAATTCCTTGTATCCATATTTAGTCAATGTGCAAGGCGATCCCATGCACCTCGTGTCCCCTGCGGCAATTTCGAGTACATTGAACAGTGGACGTAGTGATAATCCATCACCAGTCCAAGGCGAAAAAGGCGAGGGAACCCACCCTAATCATCTGATGAGCTCAGAATTGGTCAAATCCTTCCAGCAGGGATTACCCCTCCCGGCCGTTTATACCCATCAGGGACTGGTCACTGCCCTAGACGTACCTTTAGGTGATGAAGATGGTAATAATGACAACGGTAGCCAAGTGCTACCCAAGATCATGGAGGAAAGTGAAGATTCTAAGCGACCCGATGAGGCTTCGGAAACCTCCGAATCTGTTCTAGTTAGTCAGGCACCAGATAGCCCAACCTCGACCAATATAGGTGAATCCGAAGTGGAACCCTTTTTTACACTGGTGTTCGAAAGCAATCCGCTGGATGCCCGCGCTAATTCGGCACTCACCCTGAAATCACAACGGCTCAACTTCTTTTTCAATCCCGACGCCATCGAGACCATGGCCAAGTTTTTCCGACCGCCGGTGCCCGCATTAGATTCAGTACATACCTTGATCTTAGCGGCGGGAAAAAGCATGGAAGGATTCAAACAACAAACCCGGGCGGGCCTGCAGTTTGCTCTCGAAGCTCACAAAACCATGGATATCCAAGTGGATTTGGATGCCCCCATTTTTATCATTCCGTCTAGTTTTACCGATCCGCACGCTATCGTGACGGTACTGGATTCGGGTCGCCTCAAGGTCCATAGTAACCTCGTGGCCCAGGAACGTATTGATGAAGGACGAAAAAAAGAGGGTAAGGAATTGACCGAGGAGGAATTGGAAGACCTCAAGAGTTTGATGTACGATCGGTTTATCCTCGATCTCTCCTCCGCTCAGTTGGTCGTGGGCCAATCGGTGGACAAGTGTTTGGAAGCATTACAGGACACAACGGCCGACCAGGACGGTGAGCTTCATGTGGTGAACCGTATTAATGTACAATTCAATATTGGTGTGTCCATCCTTCCTCAGTACCCGGGTCTTCCCAAAGTGTTGATCGATGGTCATTTACCCCTTCTGAAACTCAACTTTTCCGATCGTAAGTACAAGGCCCTCATGAAATTCGTGGACATGTTGGACTTTTTGGACCGACTGGATGAAGATCCCGTGCCTCCCGTTACCCCCGCCAACAGCCTGGCCACCCGGCGAGACCCTTCCAAAATTGGTGGGGATGGCAGTGATGGTCCTATTTTGGGATCCACGGATAATTCCACCGGTGCGCCTCCGACTTCCTCATCGACCGATAGTCAGCAGGATATTAACCTATCCCCACAGCCGTTGGATCTCTACTCCCGGGCGCTAGCCGATCACTTCCGACGGGTTCACCCTGGACAAAACCTGGGACTGAGTGGAATCATGTCCAAGACAGGTTCACCCCAGTGGGTCCAGCGGTCGCGCCCCCAATATTCCCTACGTGAATTGCAGGTGGCCGATTGTGAATCCGATCGGGAAATTGTGTTGCCCGAGGACGCCAGTGACAGCGGTAGTGACCCCAACGAAGATGACGATGAATTTTTCGACGCCGAGGCCGGTCAGGCGACGGATCAACCGGGGGATGATTTGCACATACGGCTTAATACTCTGCAGGTGGTCCTAGGTTTCACAATTGGGGAACTTTCTGCTTCGTTACGAAGGTCACACCGGGACATTGAGGTGCCAGAAACGTACTTGGCGGAACTACGGGTGAAGGAATTTTCGCTCAATTTTACCAAACGGCCACTAGATATGGCTGCGTTGGTGTATGTTCGTAGTTTGGAGATCGAAGATCGTATGCAGCACGGGACGTACTTGTTGACGACGGCCAAATCGCTCCCCACTCCCTCTGTGTTCTCCAGTCCCCCGGAGGAAGCCAATTTGCTTCGCGTGGAGTACAAACGAGTTGACCCCACATCCCCCGAATTTATTACCCAGTACGAAGGTATGCGGCAGTCAGTGGAAGTGAATCTGTTCAACGTGAACATCAACATCATCCGGGGTAGCATTTTAACTTTGTATGATTTCATCCTCAAGACGTTTGTACCGAGTCCTGGTACCCCTACCCCACCTCCCCCGCGAGGCCTGGCTGGTCAGTCCCCTTCGTCTCAGCTCACCCTTGAGTTATCCCCGCAAGGTACCCGGGATGATCCTGCCACCGTTCGGGTCCGAGTAGGCCTCAGCGAGATCAATTTGATACTCAACAATGACCGGGTACAACTCGGTACCTTGTCCTTGTCCCATGCTGACATTGCGGTACTCGTCCGGGATCGTACTTTGCGGGTGGGAGCGAAATTGGGGAAATTGACACTGACCGACGACTGCGCCCATGATGGCACCTACGTTCGCCCCGAGTATCGCACCCTATTGGCGATTGAAGGGGAAGAACTGGCCAACTTTTCCTATGAAACTTTTGACGCGACCTCTCCTGCCAAGTACCCTGGTTTCGATGCGGCCCTGTACCTGCGCGTGGGGGCGGCTCGGGTCACGGTAGCAGAGGAACCCCTACATGCGTTAATTGAATTCGGGAGCAAATTTGCCCAGATGCACGTTCTTTTCGAGGCGGCCCGTCGTGCCGCAGCGGAACAAGCCACGCAACTCCAGGAACATGCCAACCGGTTTCACTTTACGATCAATATCAAATCACCGGTGTTAGTGTTCCCGGAGCAGGTCACCCGGTCCGACGTGATAGTGGCTCATCTCGGTGAAGTGAATTTTGAAAATCGCTTTGTAGAACAATGTGCAACTAGTACAACATCCAGCCCGGTCAACTGCCAGCCAACCACCACAGCAAGATCCACTGGTACTTCGCCCGAGCCCATCGCTAGTGATTCTCGATTGGGCTTACTGGAACGTTTGGCTTCAGTGGGCCCTCACTATTTACCACCCATGGCTAGTGGTACTATGGGTTCGGACGGGTACTTTTGGAATCCGAATGTGGAAGAAACCGATAGTCAGTCGGGTAGAACTGCCCTCAGTCAGGCCTCTCCCTTGGTTAATCGGATGTACCTACATGTGAGTTCCATTAAACTGGTGTCGGTTTTGTACTTTGACCAACTGGTTTCACCCCAGGAACTTCCGATTATTAATGATCTGGACCTGCGGGTGGCGATGAATTACCTAGAGTACCAGTCGGAGAGTTACCGACCAGAATTGGAAATTACTGCGAAACTATCGGATGTTCACATGCAACTGACAGAGCGGCAGTACCGGTTCCTCTTACACCTGACCACCGCTCTGAGTCGCACGTTCGCTACCACGAGTGATGCGGCCGCCGAGAATGAAGCATTCGCAGCCTCGTTGTCTGGGTTAAATTTACCCAACGCACCCGAATTGTCCGGTCGGCCTGGAAAACATCCCCACTGGCAGGAAGGTGATGGAGAAAGTTACCTCAGTGAAGACTCTTTTACCTACCCTGAGATCCCTACCGGCCATTACACTACTGAGGGCGAAGTTCCGGTCCCCAATGTTAAACCGCCCCTCCCTTGTCGAACTTTTTCGTCCGGCGCCAGTGACACCCAATACACCACCCTGGATTTAGTATTCAATTTGGAGACCATTGACTTGGAGGTTTTCCGCGGGGACGGTACTCAGGGTCAACAATTGAGCGATGTGACCTTTTCCAGATTCTGCAGTCAGGATATCGTGGTCAAACATAAAATCACCAATGACAGTCGCGCCGAATCTGAAGTCCAGATACATTCGTTCACTGTCCAGGACACCCGACCTCAGAGCAAGAGTCAGTTCCGTGACATCCTCCCCAAGGCCGACCACCAGGGTCCACAATTATTGGCCCGGGTAGACGCCAGTCCGGGGGAGGATCGCATACTTATTGCAACGGTGGACCACCCGCGAGTCATTCTGGACCTGAACCATATCTACGCGATGCGTGACTACTTTATGAGCCCGTATCACCATGTGGTACCCGGTCCGGATACCACCCAGGGTGCCCCACCCGATTATGGTATGCAGAAGGACAGGTTCACTACCGGCGTGTCCGATCAACGTCGTTCTATTAGTATGTACCAGTTGACTTCTCAACCCAAGGCGCCCCAGGGTGTTAATGAAACGTCGGAATGGCATGATCGGACCCGTTGGACACGGCCTTCCTCGCACAAAGCGGCCAACCGAGAACGAGTCCAGTCGGAGGGCGGCATTGGCACCAGTAGAGTCCACGGTGCCGAATCAGGGGGTGGTCCCGCGGAAACGACTGGCTTCGCCTTCCGGGTCAACGTGGTATCTCCGGAGATTCTGTTGTTGGCCGACGCGAGCAGCTCCCAATCGGAAGCGGTGGTACTTAGAGCAGATCAGGTGGTGGTGGCTCAGCAGGGGATTTTCGCGCTGACGGTCGAGCAGGTGGAAATGTCACTCTGCCGAATGGACCGACGGGAGGACACCACTGTCAAATTTATCGACAACTTTGACGTAGTGTTGAGTATGCATAATGGGTCTTCACGCACAGATCACATGCTCACCAATATTATCGTAGATGTGAAACCCCTGGTGCTGCGGGTGTCCTATGAAGACATTGCGTTGTTACTGGAAATCTTTAACAAGGCCACTCAACTCTCCGAGGGGAGTCCGACGGTTCCGTCTAAACCCAGTTCTCTGACCCATACCGGTGCCCCTACACCCCCGACTACCTCACCTATACGCCCGCTCTCGGGTGAGTCGTCCCCGGTGCGAGCAACTAGTATGAGGATGTCACAGGAAAGTCCATCGTCGGAGATTGCCGTTGGTCATCCAGAGCTCGAGGATGTTTCCCTTTCCCCACCTTCCCGGGAAAGTGCAACTCCCACTTCGAGTCGTCCCACCACCGTCACCAAACGGTTGACGGTATCCCGAGAAATCATGAAATTAGCCTTCCAGGGCCTGCAAGTGGTCTTGATCGGTAACAAGATTGATATTCCGGTGGTGGATCTGAACTTTGACGCGTTTTCGGTGAATTTGACTGACTGGTCCACCCAACTTAAGGTGGACGTGAACCTGCGGACTCACGCCAACTACTTTAACATCCAAAGCTCACACTGGGAACCCTTGGTTGAACCCTGGCAATTCGGAGTGCATGTCCAACTGGCCGGTGACTCTAACTCAATGACCCGGATTGATGTACACGCCAAGCACAGGTTGGATATCAATATTTCCCACGCCTTTATTGAAACCCTTCTCAATTCGGTGTCGGAACTCACCAGGGATAAGGACAACTACCTGTACCGTACCCGGACGGAACACATACCGTACCGGATCAAAAACCAAACCGGTAGCGAGCTGTATGTGTGGCACGAACTACCCAACAAACACCGTGATCAAACCACGGTAACGCTGATCAAGGATCAGGAAAGCTTGCCCTGGCGGTTCGGCGATTGGCACCGGTCGCGGGATGTCCTTACGGCTTCTCGCAATAAGATCGGTATTCAATTCACCCAGGTCCAACTGGAGAGTCTCAAGGATATTCCCGTGGATCGGGAAGGGAGTAAACTGTACCGTTTGCGACCCCGAGTCGATGACATTTCGCACCGATTGGCGGTGGACGTGCGTCTGAGGCATGATGTCAAGGAAGTGGTCCTCCGTTCCTCTTTGGTGTTTGAAAACCGTACTTTGGTGCCCCTACGGCTAGGCATAGTGGACCATCAAAACAAGTTTATAACGGAACCAGCGGTGGTGGACCCTGGGGAAGACTGGCCGGTACCAATATTGTACTGCCACCGGTACGCCGTCCGGGTTCGCCCAGTGGATGGTTATAATTACTGCTGGAGCAAAACGTATATTTACTGGATGGATTTCTTGACCAAAACCCCTCCCAGTACTGTGAGTTGCAAGTCGGAGTTGGTCGACACTCCTGATTTCGTGTTGCAGATCCACGGACGATACCGGAAAAAGGACGTGGCGGCGTACCAATACCCGTTTATGACGATTCGGTTGTGCGCCCCTATCGAAATAGAAAATGTCCTCCCTTACGATGTGATCTACACTGTGGTGGACAAGGCCACCAACCGGGAATGGAAAAGCCGGTTAATACGCAGCGGTATTGCCCCTGTTCATGTGGTCCGGCCAGGGCATCTGTTACTGATGAGCTTGCAGGTGCCCAACACCCCATACCGTCGGAGTCGTTTTGCGGTCATTGACGCGAGTTCGCACCACGGAATCGACGTGGATGATCAATTGTCCTTGATAGATGACCATGGTCGCGAATTGCCCCTACGGTTGGACCGGAGAGTCATTCCGGACAGCGGGGGAGCACATGTGGTGTCTATTTATGTGCCGTATATCATGCTCAACCAAACAGGTTTGTCCATGCAACTCAAGGCCAAGTCGCTCATCAAGAGCGCAGCAGTGGTGGCTGGACAGGGTCCCGAAGGTATCCGGGGCGGTAATCACGCTACCCCGTTTATGTTTTCCTACGAATCATACGAGCCCCGTAACCGGTGTTTGGTACGTTTCGCCGGGGGTGATTGGAGTAAGCCGTTGAGTTTTGAAGCCGTGGGTAGTCTCGCCGAAGTGGCCATTCCCTCCACGAACAGTGCCACCCACTCCACTTTACACGTGGGGATCAGTGTGGAACCTGGTCCGGGGCGCTACAGTCGCACCAAAATGGTGACGTTTACCCCACGGTACGTGCTTAAAAACACGTTGGACCAAGAATTGAACTTCCGGGAAGTAGGGTCACCACGCAGTACCCGGTTGGGGGCTCACCAGCGGGCACCCCTTCATTTCGTACACCAACTCCAGGAAAAACAACTGACGATCAATTTCCCAGGTCTCAATAATTTTTGGTCGGCTCCGTTCCTCATCGACCAGGTGGGGGAACTATATGTCAAGCTCAACACCACCCGGTTGGAGCGCGTCCTGATCCGGGTAGACATTGTCCTGGAGGGACCGTGTATCTTTATACTGTTTTCCAAAGTGGAGGGAGCGTGGCCCTATCGCATTGAGAATTTTTCCGAAACTGAAGTTACCTTGTACCAGTACGATCCCAGCCTTCGGGAGGCTCCAGCGAATATGTTGGCCAACAGCACCCTGGTGAAAAAGTACCGGCTGCCACCCGGTCGGACCATGTCCTATTCCTGGGATTATCCCAGCATGAAGGAGAAGCAGCTGGTGCTTAACGTGCGAGGTCGGGAACGTAAAGTGGATATTCAACAAATTGGGACCTTGGTTCCGTTTAAGTTTGCGTCGTCCACAGTGGTGCATAATACGTTATCACTGGATGTGATTGCTGACCAAACCGTTCAGGTACTACGGATTACGCCCTACAACCAAAACAAGAGTATCTTTAAACCCCGTCTACAGCGCAAGGGCACCCTCCGAGAAGCCTTTGAGATTGCCAGCGTGCGTAACGTGACCACGTTGAGTTTCCGGTTACGTTTGGAAGGGATTGGTGTGTCAATTATCAACGCTAAACTACAGGAATTACTCTACGCTACCTTCCGGGGCATCGAGCTGAAATTTACCGATTCTACCTGTAGCCAGTCGATCAATTGGATTATCGATTGGATCCAGTTTGATAACCAACTGTACGGTGGGCTCAACGAAATCGTACTATATCCGACCATCATCCCAAAGGGAGGTCAAGAAGCCGAGATGCGTCACGTTCTGCATGTGGCATTAGTGCGCGCCAAGGACGAGTCGTACGGGGTAAATTACATTCGATATTTCTCAATCTTATTGCAGGAGATGTCACTGGAAATGGATGAGGATTTCTTGTTTTCCCTGGTGGAATTTTCCAAATTCGACGGCACGGAGCGCTTCTCCCAAGTTAAGGCTAAAGAAGACCAGCTCTGTGAAACGGTGGCCTGGTTACCAGACCCATCGATCCCGGAAGACCAGGTACAACTTTACTTTGAAATTTTACACATACAACCCCTCAAGTTCAACCTGTCCTTTGTGCGGACGCAGCGGATTAACCAGGAATTGGACCCATGGAACACCCAGAACCCACTTATGGTGTTGAGTAACGCCTTTACGATGGCTGTGGGCAACGTCAATGACGCGCCGATCAAGCTCAACGCCCTGGTTATTGAAAACGTCCGGGCCAACACTGGTATGCTCCTGGACCGTTTTGCGCGACATTATGGTCAGGAAGCCCTCTATCAGATCCACAAGATATTAGGATCGGCCGATGTGATTGGGAATCCGGTGGGATTGTTTAACACCATTAGTTCTGGGGTGGCAGATTTCTTTTACGAGCCCTACCAGGGATTCGTGATGAGTGATCGACCTCAGGACTTTGGTATCGGATTGGCCCGGGGTACCTACTCATTATTTAGTAAAACGGTGTATGGAGTATCGGATAGTTTTTCCAAGTTTGCCGAGAGTGTCAGTAAGGGTTTATCGGTGGCGACGTTGGACAAGCATTACCAGGACCGTCGGCGTATGTCACGTACTCGTAACCGACCCCGCCATGCGCTGTACGGGGTGAGCCAAGGTGCCACCTCGTTGGCCTCCAGCGTGGCCAGTGGCATCACAGGGGTAGTGATGCAGCCCCTGCAGGGTGCGGAGAAGGAAGGCGTAGGGGGTTTCTTTAAAGGTGTGGGCAAGGGATTGGTCGGCGTAGTGACCAAGCCTATGGTAGGTGTGTTCGATCTAGCCAGTCACGTCACCGAAGGAATCAAGAATACCACGACGGTATTCAACTCGGTGGATTTGGACCGCGTTCGTTTGCCACGGTTTGTCGCTCGCGAGGGGATTCTACACGTGTATAACCAACGGGACGCGCTGGGTCAATACTGGTTGAAACAGATCGACAATGGGGAATACTTTTACGAAACCTACTTGGCTCATTTAGAACTACGGGGTTCAGAAATGGTGGCCTTGGTAACCTACTCCAAACTGATGATGATCAAAAGTCGGAGTTTGAGTGTCGAATGGGCTATCCCCCTGTCTGCATTACAGAGTATTAATTTGGAAGCAAAAGGCATTTCGGTAGTTTTACGAAATGACGAAATGGGCCCTTTTATTCCTATCCCCGAAGCGTCCAGTCGGCGGTGGCTGTACCGCAAATTGGCCGAGGCGGTGAAAGAATTAACTCAGCGTAAAATCGATGATTAGAATTAGGTGTATGTTTAGCATGTTTAATAATGGTAGTTGTTGATTTAGGAATTTTCGAATGGATAGTATCATGGCCGTTGGAGCCAGTATATCGTTTGATAGACAGTATAAATAAATTTTATTGCAACCCTTGTGACTCCAACTTATCTCCCTCACTTCATTTCCGTCGTAAAATAAGCTTCCTATTGATGTGCTTTCTCTTCCATGTCATGAATACGTGAAGCGATCACTTCCTCACCTAACCGGTTTATTTCTTCGTAGAACCGATGCAGAAATACTACTAGCGTATAGTTTACATTATTTTCCACACGTAGAAGAAAAGGACGCAAGTAGTAATAGTGCCGTGTAAGATGCTCTACAAAATTGTCACAGATGTACTTATCGTTACGAAGCCAAATGAACTGCACTTGCAACTTATCCGTTCTGAGTCGTTTGTAGAATATGCCGATGATGGCATTATTTGCAATCCTTCCACGAATTAATTTGTTTATGTATAGGCCGTTTTGCACAAAAAAAAGGGTTTGTATCGAAACTATACATGACGGCGGTTTTGGTGGAATTGGTAAATTTTTTAGGATTCGCGAGACATGTTCAGCAAATTCAACGTGGTCAGTCATAAAATATGGCTGATTTTTTTTACACTCGCAGGCATTTTTCACATTTCGTAGATAGTCACCCATAGCGTTCGAGTTCAAAATGGAATCAGAAAATTGGTTCCCTAATTCTTCCTGTACGGGCCTTTCCAATATTTTTCGGACTTGGGCTTCAATCTCGGGATATTTGCCGTTTTCATAATCCGCTATGAGTTTATCTAATTCAGGTAAACTTCCTGTCACCTTGGGATCAGTAGGCTCCTATTGGAAAGTAGAGTCGCATTGGGAAAAAAGGTAGTGTTGCTTTAGAAAAGGGAGCAATTGATCGTGGAGTTCATTCCTAGATTGACGGGAGATTTCGTTGGAGGAAAACACCCTGCTCACCTGAATTGTGGGGTTTACAAAATTACTAGGGACACGCGCTTGGTCTTCACTTGTGGTATGCTTCCCCAGTTGCTCATTCGTGATCCTGGTTGGTCTACCATTATGGCCAGCAGTACCATCTGACCTCAAGTAACGAGCAGAGTCTACCGGTTTTTCGTTTTTCTGGAAGACTTGGGATGGTGTCATAGCTGGTCCATCACATGATAGGTCATTTTGGGGGGGGGGTATACATCGTACGTAGGCCCATAGGGTTTGGTATGGTTGGGGGCCTGTCCTCTGGCTTTAGTCCAGGAGAATGCGATGGGGCTCCTTCGGAGTCACATACCCCGTGTATCGTCATAACTCTTGGCCTGGTCGAGCGCTCTTCCGCTCGCGCTGGTTTAGGATGATATGGGTGATTTTTTTTCGACTCTAGAGCGTTTTGGATGAAAGAAAATTCCAGGAAATATCACGTGGTTTTGACGGAAGAAAAACAGTGGCCCATTTCCCTTTTTTCTCTTCCTTAAAAAAAGGGATGGCATACACTACCACCGTTTTATTAATTGTTCCTATCGTAATAACACTGTTGTCACTTCGATTATTTTTAAACAATTTTTTACATTCTATCTCACTTTTAAAAGAGGTTTTGCCTTTTTTTTATAAAAGTTGAAAGTTGGAGATTTTTCTTAAACCCTAAATTTTGCTATTCACTAGGACTATTCATTCCTATTCACTCACACTCAGTCCAATTCACTACTTTTACTCA
>JAOPJG010000676.1:0-18596 GCA_027478255.1 Dispira simplex | reverse complement strand
ATATGTCTTATGACATTAGTATTAGTTAAATCCAATGTTTATTAAAGGCTATTAGTTTACCCAATTCCCAACATTGTGTACAATACCATTGACAGTCCACAGGTCCTCATAAGAAGGGGGTAAAAGTGAATGGGTGATTTTTTTTCGACTATATAGAGATTCGGAGGAAAGAATATACCAACTTCAGTATAACCAATAGGGTTTTGTGAGAGATCCATTCAACTTTGGCTGATTTTTTGCTATATAGTCGAAAAGAAATTACCCAAATGGTTTAATATTTGAACTGAGTGTGGTGGTTGTAGATGTCAGATGGGTGCTGAATAACATCAGTGGTAATTGGGGAAATGAGAACATAAGATAGGGAGTAAGAAGGGAGGAGCGGAAGAGAGAGAATATGTGTGAGAGTGCAAAGTGAAAAACGTGAATTGGGCAGGCCAAAAATGTATGAAACTCAACTAATGGAAAAACCACATTTTCTGGTCATCTGATCTACAACAAACGTACTTTAGCTTTTATAATATTAAGATAATAAACCTATTACAGTAACCACTGCTGGAATATGAGAAGTGCACCACAACTATTACTTTGTGAATATCGAATATGTTTATTATAAGCTCAGAAACCGAAATTGACTAGCTTCGGCTTAATAAAATGATCAACGGATTAAATCAGTGCAACACGATGAGAAAATATACAATCCGACACAGAATGTAGTATATCCCTCAACGTAAATTTAAAAGAATACCGTTGATGTCTGATGAAGGCTGACGGATACCTCTTGATAGATTTTCCAAAAAAAAATACAAACGATGATAAAAAGGTTACGGTCACAGCCTAGCCATAACAAGCGTAGTAAGTTAAAGTATATCGAAACGCGTAGCGAAAAGAGGTTGACGACTTTCACCCACCGTGTTCGATTATCAGCGCTTACTGTAAGTAAATAAAACGGTTCAAATTGCAATTATACAATGCTCAACACACGACCAAGATAGAATGCCAAAGAGTGATTGTAAATAACATGTGTGTGAGCGGCCCTTTTTTCAGAGCAAAAGAGAAAAAAAATGTGATTGATTGATTTTGTGAAAAGCATAAGAAAACGGGCAACTCCCTTTCCTCACTCTTACTGAGTCTCGCCCACATAATCTTTAGTGAGATCAATGCCTTCCAAGTGAGTGTTGGTAATTTTCACCCGACGGTTACGTTGCTTAGCCCGTTTGGACTTGGATTCAGGTTTAATCACCTTCTTCTCAAAAACTTCCATTTGTTTAAGACCTGCACGATTGAGCTCCTTGGCCAGGTCCGCTTCGTCAGGCACCTTGAGCTCATGCCACATGGTTTTAAAATCTGGCGTTACGCTCAATTTTAATTCGGGATGGGTATTGTAATAGAGCATTCGTGGGACATTGTCCTTGTTGCGAGTAGCCAAGGCTTTACCCTCCCGAATTAAGGGCTCCGCTACGTCACGTACGTTAATGTACGAATCCCTGAGATCTCGTAAATCGGTACCAGCTTGATTGGCACGACTTTGCAATAATTCCAGCAAGTCATCGGCGGACCGAATGTCATAGGCAGGCTTGTACGCAAACGTCTTTGCTTCGTTGTCATAGATAACTTTGCCGTTTTCTACCAGACATCGATGCAGTTCCTCGTTGCTGGTAATTTCTATTCCTAATGCTTGTTCAATCTCCTGTGCCGTTTGGGGAGCACTGGCGCTCTGGAATAGTAAAACCGTTATAAGTTCAAAAACATTCAGAATTACCGGAATGGAAAGGTATTTCAGACCGACCACATTATCAACATCGCACAAGGACCAAAATGTGCAAAATACAAACATACCCACAGGCGTTATTTTTCATTCGGGACACTTCCTCCTTCTCTCTCTCCTCTTCCCTTTGTACCTTTGGCTATTCACATATCCCTGTCCCGGCTTGGCTACTGTACTTCAGCGAAAAGGCAGAACCACGGCCAGAGAAAGAAACAGGTGCTAGGAGAGGTGTAGAAAGGAAAGTGGAGTTGAAAGCTGAAGTGGAGTGTCCCAAGGAAATCACCATAGTAGGTTCATGTTTAGTAATGAGCTTCCATGTAACCCTCCTTGTCCAACTGGGAAACGGATACGCGCCTCCCCAAGAGAAATGTCAAACTACCAACTACCTCCACACATGTGTCCTTTAAAGGTCGATTGACAGTCTACTTGCAAAGAAAAACCTTTCAAATACAATAACTTTTATGCATACCTTCAAGTGCGAAATCACGTCATACACCATAGTACCCGTAGGACGCAACGGTGTCGCCACAGCCTCATTGCCCCTGGGACTGGGCATATGGGAAACGGGTGCCGACGTTGCTGTAGATATCCGTCCCCGTTGTTCTCTAAAGAACGATTCACCCTTGGGTTTCTTGGTTACGGGCTGTGGTATATCCCCTACAGGTCGGTGGATAATGTGACGTTTGAGAGTCGGCTGGGAGGCCAGACGTTTTTTGAAATCGGTCGATTGGCGTAATAACGACGACATGACGACAAAATACACAAAATCTAAAGTATTTTTTTGGGATGGGGACAACAAACCTCCCCCCACACAGAGAAATAACTACGCCACGCTCCCTCACAAAAAAAAACTAGGACACTACACGAACGAAAAATGAACTGGTGTGTTCATTCACCTAGACGAGTATTGTCTTTGCTATACCAACGACCACCATCTAACTGTAATGTTTTCAAAGAGTGGAAAGGAGGGGAGGTGTATTGTAGGGAGAGGAAGAAGTGAGGCCAACTAGCAAAGTAGAGATGAAAAGAGATGCTACACTTGCAAATTGTTTAATTTTGAAGGAGAAAAAAAATATATACGCCACTTCAACCTTGTCTCAGATATCCCTTACACACCCCACCAAGTCTTATGTAAAGAACATAAAGGTGAATTTTTTTCGACGAGCTAAATCCACCAATTCTAGGTGAAAATAAATCACGTGCCATTATAGGGTAGAAAATTGCTTCCTTTTCATTGGAACAGGGGCTGGAGATTACATCTTCCAATGAGGATGACCAGCTCCCTCAAGATGAAGCTGATTTGATGGCCACAAGTCCGGGCATCCTGGATGATGGTGTAACCTTTTCGCAAGCTCCCCCCCCCCTTTGTCTTGTGCTCCCAACACTAAGTCAATTGATGAACATTTATCTCCATGAAAATTGTTTTCATTTTGATGTTAAAGTACATTATAGTTTTTGTTATGTCCTTTCTGTGTTATATAAGGAGACCAGGTCGGGGAGACTCAAATCCCTCATGAATAAAAAACATACTTGTTTATTTAAAAAGATTTGTTTACCTACTCGTAGGTCTCTATTGTTTTAGTTGAGTGTCTTCTCGCACCGCTGACCTGAATCCTATTACAGCAGCAAGAGAGGAGACCTATAGTTAAATGCCATAGACTTCTTAGGTATTAAAACCAAAAATGTTTGAAGGCTATGGGAAATTACAAGGAATCTTCTCATCGGTGGCTGTGGAATCGGGATCTTGCTGCTGTGCTCAAATTCAGGCATATCCTCTTTGGTCTCCATGAGAATGGCGAGATTCCGGAGTGTTTTCAGTATATACCACTAATGAATGACACTAGCAATCCATTACCTGCAAAGTCCAAGGTCACTGCTACTAAACACTGGCACAAAGAACATTCTCAGTCACAACCTCAACAGTGATTTTCTGACTCTGCTATCACAGAGTTAATATGCTTTTAGCAATAAGACGGGATACTAGGTAAGTTATCACGATATGGGTGATTTTTTTTCAACTATATAGAGATAGAGCAAAAAAAAATACCAACTACACCATAACCAATAGGATTTGTGAGAGACCCATTCAATTTTGGCGGATTTTTCTCTATAGAGTTGAAAAAACATCACCCATATGGATAGTTTTTTTCCACTATATAGAGAAAAATCGGCCAGCGTTGAGTAGGTCTCTTGCTAAACCCTATTGGTTAAAACGCGATTGGTACGTTTTTACTCCAAATCTCTATATAGTTGAAAAAAAATCACCCATATACATGAAAAAAATGTACCCATAAAGGCTGGCTAACAACCATGAAAGTATGTCCCCAGGAATAAAGGGAGCGAGGTGCGAAAACTCTGTTCTCGCATTGTCGCCCACACCTTTTTCTTATCCGTTGATCTTGAAAAGGGCTGATAAAAAAGAGACCACCATGGGCAATGTACCGGATTCTCCGAAACAACCTATGAACATTTCCGTCTTCCGCATGTACCAAGGGGAGAGAGGCTCCTTTTGCGTATCTTACTGACTATCCAAGTTTAAAGTTTATACTCCTAGATTTACTAAAAGTTACCAAGTTTATCCGATTGTTAACAAAAAAAATTATCTAATTATTATCAACGCCACCCTTCTTCAAATGCTTCAGGGTAGCCACAAGGGCCTTTTGGATTGCCGTACTTGATACCACCTGGTAACACGTCGTCAAATCTTCTTCCCGACCAGCGGCAAATTTTTCCATATAAGTTCGACGCGGACGTTGTAACGTCATCATATGAGAATTCCAGGCTGCTTCACCGACGGGACTCGCAGTCGGTGGTAATTTGGCGTAGATATCACGTTGGATGTAGTCAATCGTACTGTCAAGTAATGGGGTACGGGTGGTATCACTCTGGGCCACCGAGGCCACCGGGATAGTAACCACACGGTCCACCAACCCTATGTCCAAGGCCTGCTCGGGGGTGAACAAAGTACCCAAGGGTGCATGTCGGTCGGCGGCCAGTTTACCGCACACATCGGCAAAGCGGTCCATCAGCCAAATTGGTACCGGCAAACCGACTTGTACTTCATTAAGGCCGATTTTGGGCTGCTTTTCGGAATTCCCCCACTTTGCCATAATCCGATCCTGGCAACCCAGCGACAGGATACAGCCCATCCCGGGAGCGAATCCGTTGATGGCCGCTACGGTGCGAATATGGGTACTATTGTACAAGAGGGCAAAGCATTCGCGTGCGGTATCCCAATACTCTAGCCATTCCTCGCGTACCGGACCCTTACCCGACTCCGGCTCAGGGCCCACCAACGTATTGATGTCAATTCCCGCCGAGAAAAATCCAGGAGTGTGCGACGTAAACACCAAGGTACGTACCGCCTGTAAGTCGGTAGGACTTAGGTGGTTCTTGATGCCCATGGAGGTGGCCTGGTCGGTGGTCAACGGACGGGGTTGTGGTGCCAATACCGACGATAATGTGATAAATAGGGCTTTAATTAAAGGATAGTTGACGGCATTGGCAGGAGGACGACTGAAGGATAACACTGCCACACTCGAGTCTTGTTCGGCCACCGACAAGCGGACCTGGTGGTCCATCAGGACGGAGCTGGAAACCGAATTAGCGGTACCAAGGTGGCGAGTGACCAGCTGTACCCGGGATACCGCAGAAGTCGGATTGACACGGGTGTTTAGAGAAGCGGCCATGATGGTAGAGTCAAGCACCTGAAGGGTGAGGGGAAGTGTCTGGTGATAAAGAAGTCACTAAAATAAAACAAGCAGTAAGAAAAAAAGTAAAACAAGTATGCTCAAAGACTGAAACAATGTAGTAACACACAAGCAGAGTAAGCCAAAAACTGACCGACGTCGTAAAAGTGTCGAAAAAAGAAAAATAGTAAAAAAAAATAAACGAAGAAGTATGGCCATAAAAGGTAGCAACAGGACAGTATTTTATACTGCTTCCAAGCCAATTCTCAGATGTCAAACACTATACAGTCACATACGCTGAGTTCTTGGAGTGGGGAGGCATGTGATTAAACTAACGGCAACAACTTTCGGCCTTAGCCAAGGGATCACGCTCTGCGTGTGTGTGTGGGCAGGAAGTGTTTCTGGGATCGATGAAACAGTCTGTGAAGGATGTTAACTAGTATTGGAAATTCAGTGGTGGACAGTGCTACCCTCCGTTTTAATAGCCGTCCCTGTTTGGTGCATACGGACCGTTTTCCCAGTCACAGGGGGTGATCCATGGTTCGGTATAGCTGTAATATCTGTACTTAGCTTCTAGACAGTACTATAGGCACCTTTGAAATACTGATAAACCCGTTTTTCGAATAACATCCACATTAACTGTGTAAAAGGTGAAGGGTGTGAACAAGTTGTTGATATCCAAAACCGTCTTTAAATCCCTTGAACGACCACCTTGTATTTAAGATCCACCCTTTTGTTCCTCTCTTGGCCACATGCTGCGGTTGGCTTGTTATCCAATGGCCGTAGTTTATATAAGCATTAGGTGATTGGTGGAAAATTGTATGCTCGTTCTCCCACCGGGGATTAGTCAGCCACGTAAGGCTTTTTTTTGGTTGTAATGGGAGGAAAGTGTGGTGGGTGGCACCTATGTCGAAATATCCCTCATTATGCCTTTATCGCCTAATCTGTGAGTCCCCCTCCCTCTCTTCCCACATGCTTGTGGCCTCGCTTTGGGCTGGCTATATTCTTGTCACCTTGGTTGTTTTACTAGACACACTGGCATTTTTTTAAATTGACGGTTAACACATAGCTTGTTATATTTTTTTTTCTCTCTCTCTATTTATTTATAATAACTACCGTTGTTTTAGCATAGGGCATTGTCAGTGGCTGAGGTATTATTATTTCATAGACCTTGTCTAGTGTCTCTGTTATGCTTTGAGACTCCTTTTTGGTTTGAACGACTTTTTACACCAGCGAGTATTTTATTATTCCTGGAGCCCCTGTACCTGAAGAGATTCGGTTACGCACTTTTCTTTCTAGCAACCAGCGACGGTGTTATTTCACCTCCTACCCCACTAAACACTGTGTGTACTTTTTGCTTTATACGACGATTTGTGCAGCAACATCCTTTTGTTTTTTCCTTATCCTATTTTCAAAGTCCGGACAGTAGCTTTTATTCGAATACTTTTATTGCACTGCTATTTCTATACACCGTTACCGAATCTACTCCTTTTATATCAACACCTTACATCTCTACTCATATCGCCATGGTGACCGAAGTAGATAGCAGCAGCCCGCAAGCTCACACCAAACGTAAATCGATTCACGGGACTCTATCCTCGGGGGAGCCACCGACCAAGTTTACCCACGGTCAAGAACCCTTACAGGCCAACCGGTTCGTTCCCCAGTCGTCAGCCGACCCTCAAGAAAACAACGCCAAGGAAAAATCTCCCTCCTCGCCTAGTTCTGCGGAAGCAAGTAAAGGGAAAACCAAAAAGCCCGGTCGGAAAATGCTTACTACTGAGGCGGTATCCAAGCGTACGGCACAGAACCGGGCGGCGCAACGGGCTTTCCGGGAACGTAAACAACGGTATACGGAACAACTTGAAATACGGCTCAAGGAAATTGAGGAGAAAACTTTGCAGACTGAAAAGGAGAAGCAGGAGTTGGCAACTTTGGTGGAACAACTTCGTAGTGAGAATCTTGCCCTCAAAGCTGCCTCGTTTACCTTTAATATGCCCCTTTCTACCGCTACTGCCAACACCGAAGGCAATAGTAACGCGGTCACTCCGGATCTGAACACTTTCCTCAGCCATTATCCCACTTCTTTTGCCAATCTTGCCTTTAGTAATGACTTTCCCCTGGCCACCACCCCGTCTACCATCACAAATACCTCTGGGACGCTGTCATTAACAGCCAACGATAATCCCGTGGATATAAACGCCGCCCTGCATCACCCACTTTCCGCACTGCTGTCAGAAAGCCAGTCGGCCACTTCGACACTCCCGGTAGCTGCCAATGAATACAGTTTAACCAACGCCTTGTTTGCTGAATACGGTGATTTATCAAACCTCGGAGTTGACGAGGGTGCCTTTTTCGATCTCAACACACCTGCTACTTCTACTTCTACTACCACTACTACGGCGAATGTGGTGTCGCACAGTACATCACCCGTGGCCATTACAGAAGTAACGGAGCCCAGTCTGGATACTTTCCAAACTCCGTTGGTTACTGACAGTCATAACGCTTATCCCACTTCCCTTGTGTCGACTGCAACAGATCTGGTGGGTTTTACCCCCCATTCGGCAACAGCGTCCGTTGGTTCGGGTATCAATACCGATCTGTTGTTATCGACGACGGGTGAGGTGGATCCCTTGGCCAGCATGCTTACCCCACTGGCCGGGATGCCACTTTCCGAGATGTATGATTTCTCATCTGTCACTGCTTTGCCTTTACAAACCACAGACATTTCCAACCCTATCTCTCCGGCCGTTCACAACTTTCAAAGTCTGACACCACCTTCAGCTACGGTGAATGACCCTATTAGTAACGTCAACACTACCAATAATAACAACAACAGTTGGATTCCTCTGGACGTGAACAGTAATAAACATTCCACGGATGCCATCGCTGATAAACCCGTTACTTTATCAATGTCCCGATTTAGTCAATCCAGCTACACCACCCCACCCTTTTCCGGAGAACATATGGAGAACGGAGACCCGTTCACATGGCCCCGCAGTTCCTCCTCAACGCTCAGTCCCGAGTCTCTAAAAATGACGTATTCCTCACCACAGCCGTTATCCACTTTGGATTCCCCGAACGGCACAACGCCACCTTACCACTCTACAGGATCGACATCCCAAATAAATCTCTACAAACCGTCATTGGGGGTTCCCCTCACCCCACGCAGCGCCCTTATTATGCTAGACGAGTCGGAACAGATTTGTCAGTCGGCCACGCGGTTGGAGGATTCCGAATTGGACGAACTGTGTCGTGAGTTGGAAGTACACGCCAAATGCAGCGAATATCGTAAGATGAAGAAGTTGATGGAAACCAATAATTCGCAATGAGGTGATTGAGAGGGGGGGAGATCTGTACTGAAACCTATTCAAAAATAACTGACAATCAGTGGGCTGGTTGAATTATACATATCGCAAACGGTTCCAATGTTCACTCTTTTTCCTTCAATTTATTAATTTTCTGGATTAATTTATTTATCACTTTGGTCACTACGCTTTCTTTAATTTTTTTTAACTTTTTTTTATTAATGTGGGATGTGGTTTAATCCGTTACTTTTCGGTCAGGACATCGAGAGAACGGTTCATAATGACCCGGGATCCATGGAGTTATACAATTCGAGTATATTGTGATTAAGTTGCTAACCATTTCTTCTTTCTTTATAGCTGTCCGTTTCAGCTCTCAGGCAGATATGAATTCTGCTTACAAGCATTATTATGTGGGACTGTGGGTGAAATGATGGCTACAGTAAGCCACCATCATTCCTCACTATTATCAGCAGTCCATTTTCCACGTTGGCTAATTTTTTTTCTTAATTTGACTTCTTGGTATACGCGAGGGTGTCCTCATTTGGACCTGTGTAATTTTAATCTTTCTTTTCAATAATAAAGCGGGCTGCAACGCTCACTTTTAATCGGATGGACTAAACGGTGGAAAACGGGGTGTGAATGAGTGAGAGGAGAGAAGGGAGAGGGGGATGTGTGAGGGAATAGCAGTGGGCCCTGAGACTCAATGGCTGGAATCACTTGTATGAATATCGTCCACCATTCTTACTGTCACTGCACATTGCGGAAAAAAAATAACCAATCCTTGGGAGATGTTCCCATGTTACGGGGCGACGTGGTATCGAAGCAGAACCGCTAGTTAATAACACCCCTATTTTTATTTTTTCATTTATATATTCCTTTTGATTAGAATCCAAAGAGAAATGACGAACAAGACTTAAAAAATGTAAATAAACCCAACCACATTTACTGAGCATCAGAAAAATATGGGAGATGTTCGTAGATATAATTTGGGGAAGGAAACGGTCCATCCGGTTTCATCCCAACTACCGGAACCAATGTGAAAATACTATAGACTCCGTCGTCCATTGGTTTGAGGGTGGAGGTTGTTTCCTTGGGTAACAAGGAATGTTGGACTAGGTCCCATGCAAAGAAAAAATAGATAACGCAGCTATTGCTTTGAGATGCTTTACATTTGACTGTGGGAGGGGATTTCAATGTCTTGCTAGTTATAGGGTCAAATTTTACTAGGATTTTTGTAGCTAGATGTAATAAATACTGTAAAAAAAGGTAAGTAAATCACTAAACCTGAACACTCACTGCGACGGTGGTGTAATTTCCCCTCAAACAATCAGCATTTACAATTAAATATTGACTATATTACCGGTGGTGACATCTGACCAAGTGGGATGAGGATCGCAGCTTACCAGCCATCACAACAAAAAAGGAAAGAGAGAGAGAGAGGAGGGGATTAGTAAAAGATTGAAGAGACGAGAAAGTGGAGATTTTTGTGTGACATGTTCATTGACCATGTGGTTTACCCTTTACGAAAAGTGAGAAAAAAAATGACATGGATGTGGTGGATTTCCCACTATTGTCTTCCTTTTTTTTCACCAACCAAGGCCAATCCGCCTCTACTCTGACTTGTTTGAGGAGCGGGATGTTGGCAAGTTGTTGTAAGCCGTTTCAACATTCGAGATGTAATTGCGATGTGGTATCTAACCCAGTGTAGATTAGTTGCTTTTTGAAGGCTAACCGAGCCCAAGCGGAGGCGAAACCACTGCCAAATGTCAATTGAGAAATGGGAATATTTCGAAATGTTGGGTTATTTTCGTGTAAGAGTAGATGGAGGTGTAGAGCCAATGTTCATAATAAGTCATTCATTGAAGAGTGGAAACATCGTCATTTAGGCATGTGAGGAGTTCATTCTAGATAAACTAGGAATATTAGCCACGGCTGAAGGAAAAATTTGTATTGTTGGCTAATTTTTTGAGTTAGTATGAGAGATGACATTCGCCCCATGTATAGCCCGTCTCACCCCTGAAATCCAGCGTTGTTCCGAACCAACGCGTAGATTTTTAACTGCAAAACTCACCTAAATATACCGTTGACGTCGAAAGCATTCTTCCATCTCTTTTTTCTTTCTTTTCTTGTATTTAAAACTAATCCCGGAACATTGCAGAGGATTTCACAACTTCTCTAATATCTGGTTGTTTAGCCTTTCCAAAGGGGGGGAGGGTTCTGTTCGCCCACTGGTTTATACATTGCTGCTGTTTTTCTCTTCTCTCTCCCTCTTTTTTATCAAGCAATACTGATATTTATCGCTATTCCACGGATACTATTATCCTCTTTTTCTTTCACTATTGGTGGTATAACCCTCTAAAAGACGTACTCTTTGGTTTATTTTGTGTTTTTGTAAAGGAATATCCCCCCTTCTGTTCCTTCGAGTAGTTGCACCTTTTTCAATACTTTTTTTTACGTTCTCGGTTTCTCAGGGTTTGTTGCACGTTGGAGCTCATCCCTCTCGCTTCTCCTTTGGGTTGACATTGTGTTCGTTTCTCAACACTACTATTGTCTCTTCCTTTTGGACGGTCGGTGGTCCATCCTGTTTACCTTTTATTCAGTTTATTAGTTCTCTTGGCGCTTACTCGCTGTTATTCCTTGAGTGGGGGGAATATTGCGCAACCCTTATCCTTTGGCTACTCTGTCGGGTGGTCGTTACGTGCAGAAAGTGAGATATCTTTGTGTCTTTTTTTTAAAAAAAGTTGTGGATTATCTATTCCTTTTCCCCCACGCTTTCCTGACATTTCCATAGTCATTATATCCAATTTTTGTCTAGTTCCATTGAATAGTCTTGGTTCGTTTTGTACTTCTGATTGGTATCAATAGTGATAGCTCATTACGAAGTGAATATGACGGCCGCACAATCGAACCGTTTGTTTACTCCTTACCCAAAAGACTATATTTACTTACAGAATGGCGTCAAGATCCAAGTAAACGGTAAGTACACGTCTGGAGAACAAGTGACCGTTGCTCTTCCCTGATCGGTCTAGGACCGATTAGACCCCAATCATATCCCCAGGGGGATATCCTGTATCTTTGCCGGACACGGTGAGTAGTATGTCCCTTTGTCTGGTTATGTATTCCCCTCACGCTACAGGTATTGTTGCTCTAGGTTGGCGTATCCACACATACTAGAGTTCGTTACTAACCAACGGTGATTCTGTATGTGACTGGGACTGGTGTTTATTTTGGTTTTGATACACGGTGTATGGTTGACCTGACCGATTCTCTTTACCGCGACGTGACATATACCGCATTACACAACATGGGGTATCTTGTCATGTACGATACATTTTAACTTGCGACATTACCGATCACCTGCTTTATAGACCATGTCTACCTGGCGCCAGAGTCAAACCATGAAGCGTTTTACATTGGTCGGGTGATGGAATTTCTTATCCTAAAGTTGGAAGCAGGCCAGGCTGGGTCCCAAACTTCGAGTCAGGTGTCCGAGTCCCCTGGGAATGATACCAACTCGTCCGGATCATCTACATCAGAACAGCTTTTCGCGGCTATTGCGTGGTACCAACGTCCGGGGGATATTTCGGACGGTCGAGCCCGCAGCCAGGATCCGCGACAGCTAGTGGCTACCATGCATAGCGATATAAATCCGGTATCTACCATCCGGGCTAAATGTGTAGTAACCCATCTGGATTATTTACCGGCGGTTTTGCAATGTTACCAACGCGCTTGGCAGAGACACGCCACATTTAGTGACGTTTCCAGAACAGGTGCGACCAAGGTCCAATCATCATCCTTCCCGGGGACTCTTGCGTTATCGGGAATTAAACGGCGAGTGAAACGTGGTGGTGCAACCCGGTTAGATACCCAGGGGATGTCACGGACTACGGATATTTCCCTCCAGTCGGATTTGTCCACTTTAGGTTCCGACGAAGCCTTGGCTATTTACACCACATTGCCTGACCATTTCTACTATTCACAGCTATTTGACCGTTACGCGGGACGTACTTACGATGTGATCCCTTGCGAACGGGTACTAAATGTCCCCGACCATGTATCGCAAGCCCTGCGGGAAAGGTATCAATATATACTGGTGGAACCACACAAGGCCAACGAACTCACCGATGCCCATCGATCCTGTCAGGTGTGTAAACAGTGGTGCCCACCCTCCAAGTCCATGTGTTGCGAAGTGTGTGGCCATAATTACCACATGTGGTGTTTGGACCCACCGTTGATAACCAAACCTGGTAAGGGGTACGCGTGGCAATGTGTGTCCTGTTTACGTAAACTCATAGCCAGAGAAGCAGAGGAAAAGGCTGACCAGATGTCCACCGAAACCGGTTCTGAAGGTAGTAAACGGTTACGACGACGTTCGGCGGGAGTTCATAAACAACGGCATACGGAAAATAGTCCGTTGACGTCCGACGGTATCGCAACAAAACACAGGGGAGGAAACGCGAGTGGTAATGGGATGCAGACTGCCACGGGGTCAGAAAATGGTAATGCTAAACCCATTGGAACCCCCACGGAAACGATAACAGACATCGGAAATACCCAGACTCCCTTTGGGATTACGCTGGAGAACTTACCCCCACCCCAGCCTACAAAACCGACCAATCGGTGGCCATTTCGGTATTTAGGTATCCATTCTAATTTGGACGATGTGATTGACTACGATGACCGCATTTACCCACGGGCGGCCAGTCGTTTGGGTTCTCGATTTCAGGCTGTCATTCCTCCATTACAAATTAACGCGGCTGGATCGGGTTCCACCTTTTCCAGTGAAACTGTATCACCCCGGGTATCCCCTACCACCCAATTTCCTGGTTCCCCTATGGATACAAGTTCCGAGTTGCAATTGGGACTCGGAGATGGTTCGGAAGATAACTCTGGGTCCCGTCGTCGGGCTCGACGTACTTTTCGGAACCCTTCTTCGGTAACTGATGATGGTCAGGGGTCTAATACTATGCGGACCATGTCCGATTCCCACCGAGACCAATGGGATCTCGAAGATCACTTGTTTTTTCGGCAACCTAGAACGTTGGCGGATGACGACCTGGATGAGTATGTAACGCGGTGTCGGGAATTAAGCCCTCCGGATCTGCGTAATTCAATGGAAGTCATGGATGCTATCTTACGTACTTTACATAATCATCATTACCATACGCAGGCGGCCTTGGATTATTTTCGAACGCACTACCGCACTGGGGAGGATTTCGGAGTGCCGGTGTGGACCCCGGCCGAACAAGCCGCATTTGATTCCCAAGTTAGCAAAACCGGTGCCGATATGCCGACTTTGCACGAAGCGGTGGGCATTCGCAACAAAACTCATAAACAGGTGGTGCGACATTTTTATTGCTGGAAAGGCACAAAGGAAGGTCGGCTGGCGTACGACCAGTATGTCTCGACCCATTTCAAGTCCAACTGGAAGGGAATCTTTTGGGCCCAACATGACCGTACGGCACATGTGACCACCGCGGCGGGATTGACCAAGGATGGTCATGGCGCTGCTTTGGTATCACCTCCGCGGCCGCAGGGGAAGCGTGACGACGCTCTAGGTGAACGAACTACAGGGACCCAGTCGGATAAACTAGTGTCCATGCGTCCGTCCCGTTGGAATAGCATTTGTGACCCCGAAGCCACTGCAGCTAATTTACTCGACGAAGGGTGGATCGTGGCGTCGGATCAAGTAGGTCTAGCCAACTCCCGGGCAATGGACGTGGACGATCCGGATGAGTGGGGAGTTGGTGAAACCCGATATGGAAGTGCTAGATCGTTGTCACGTCATTCCCAGTTTACGTGTTTCAACTGTAGTAGTACCCAAGCGGAACGCTGGCGGAAGATTCCTATCACCCTTCTAAACTCCCTACGGGTGTACCATAATCCAACCCATGTGTCGGGCATCGCCACCGGTGGCCCCGCCTTGGGTGCAAATCTGAGTATACTGTCTCAGGCTGTGACCAGTATGCTGACGGACGAATTGCACGCACAACATCCGGTGTATCCTAATAACCCAGTGATGGGTTCCCGGTTGCAACCCGGTCAGGAGTTTACGCCCGTGGGGCACTCTCACCAACATTTGTCACCAGCGGTGACTTCCCCTGGCGCGGTGTTTCCACCTAGTGCGGGATTCACTTCGCTTAATATTACCAAGAGGTTCCGCTCCGTGACCCACTATCTGTGCGATGAGTGTGGTTATTATTGGTTAAAATATGCGGCATTACCGGGTGTAGGGGAATACGAGCGATTTTTAATTAGTACTTCCCTATTTTCCCCGTTGACCAAGATTCAATTGGAACCATTGCTTGCCAAATTCCATCTGGATGTCGGACAGCTGGGGAGTCAGGTGTGGGATCCCTTGGCGATGGCCCCGTTATGTTTATTTACGAGTCTGTTTGTGTTGCCCTCGCCGGTTCCTAACCCTTTACTAGGCAATGGGGATACGTCCGGGGATGGCTTACAGTCGGGGGCCCGAAGTGTTAGTGCTAATGGTACCAATGGAGCGCGGGTTGGTTCCCGGGGACAAAGTCGATCGTCAACCCCTGGGGTGATAGTATCTATTAGCATGTACGATTCCCCATTGGGGCAGCGTCACAGGGAAGGTGCTAACCTGGCCGATAGTCCCCTGAGTATCCGCACGGGACATTTGAGTGGTGGACCGGGAGTTGCTGGAGGTCTCAAATCTAGTAAACAGAGCACGGGGACCAAACGCCAGTTCCGCTCGGACTTCAATTCCCCTGTGCCGAGGGGACCCCGAGGACTACCGAAGCGGGTTAAACAACCCAAAGCTTTTCCACCCACGCCTTGCATGGTGTGTGGTCATCCTGACACCAACAATCCGGCACTGTACACTTGTGAAGAATGTGGCGTTTCGGTGCACGCCTATTGTTACGGTCTTACCCCTACCAATGATGTCAGTGGGGGTTTCACCGGGGTGAACAAAAAGCACTGGTGTTGTGATGCCTGCCATAACGTTAAACAACCGTATATTTCTAAGCAATACATGTGTATGCTTTGTAGGCAGCCGGGTCGTGGTACCCTTCATGGGTTGGTGGGTTGCTTTGAAGCCCTTAAGCCTACCATCAACAACAATTGGGTGCACATGTGGTGTGCACTGGGGGTTTCCGAACTGACATTTGGTAACGAGCATAGTTTGCAACCCGTGGACGGGATCCAATCGTTAACCTACAACCAGTGGACCCACACATGCGAAATTTGCCGATCAAAACGACTTCCCGTGAGGGCTCCGGGAAACGACGGTGGACAACATTTCACTCCTATCCAAGAGGTCACCTCTACCCCCAGTAAAAGTTTGTCAGTTGGGGACGCCGGCGAGTCCAGGGTATCCCCGAATCAACCCTTAAGTAAAGCAGGCCATTCGCTGCGTCCCAAACGTACACCTAGTAATCAGCCCTCACCCACCACTGCTGTCCATAGTAGCGGCCCTGTCTCACGGTTAATTGAGTCTATTGATGAGTGTAGTGTGTGCGTTCCCTGCCGTGTTCCATCCTGCCGTCGGTACGTCCATGTATCCTGTGCAATTCGTGCATGTTGGGGGAAATCATCGACTATGACGGGTGAGGGAGATATAACCAAGTGGAAGGGAACCACTTCCGTTCCTCACGAACCTAGTTACCGGATTGGCTTTGAAGCCATCACCCAGCATCGCCCTACACGTCCAACTCCTGTGGCGACCCTTCCCACGTCGTTTCCAATCGCAACGGTGGGGTCTTCCCCCGCTACTGCATCCGCTAAACGAGGCAAGGAGCTCGAGGACAAGCGGGATTCCCCTGTTCCCACGGGTACCAGCACAGTGAACATTGTCGATATTAACGCATTCTTTGCCCACCAGGGTCAGTTGGCCCCGGTGGTGTACTGTCCCGCCCATAATAAGGAGCGGATCAAAAATTTTGTAGCTCTGTCAGCGGTGGACAAACAACAAAATCCAATCCTTCCCGCTTACGTGAACCATGCCCGTATTTCCCGTATGGCCGGTAAGGGAGCGCTGTTGAAATCCCAATTAGTGGCTCAGCAACTAACCCGGTTCCCGCCATACAATAGTATGTCCCTGCTGGCCTTTGCGGCCCAAGAGACGGAAGCCGCCGAGGCCAATGCTACCCAGGGGGATGTCGGGGGTTACCGTCCGCCGGGAACGGTTGGCAAAAATGCAGGGGGTCTCCCGGATGTGGACCTTGTACCCCCTTCATTAGCGATGGCGATGTTGGCTCAGGATCACACTTTGGGACCTGTACCTCCCAAGAAAGGCACCAAGTTGCCCAGTAACGATTACCTCTGGCCCATCGCATCCATTCCTAGTCCTTTGTCACCCGACCTGACACCCGTTGATGGGGTTTGCACACGGTGCGATAACCACCATTCACCGGTGTGGTGGACCACCACCGATTTAGATTTATTCAATACGTTGGTTAGACAGTATGGGATCATCCAAGGAGGAATTTCCACCACGGTTTCAGCCACCGACCCCCACTCCACCTTTGCTAACCAGTTAACTACCGGCGGTGTCTCTGCACATGACTTGCAAAACGCCTTGGTCTCGGTGCCAGCGCAAACCACAGCGAACCAGGAGGAAGTCCTTACCAAATTGATTGACACCTTTATTCGGTTAAAAACGTTTTCGACAGAGCACGATGACGGGTCGGTGCAGACCACTGCCACTACTTCCCCTACCTTACCTCCCCCCACTCAAAAGCAAGGTAGACACAGTTTGGCGGATTTGCTCAACTCCCCCATAATAGAAGCACCCCAGCCGTCTCAAACTCTCTGCCACCGTTGTTTCCTGCAACGTATGAACCTCTAATTTGCCCTTGTCATTCTTTCTAGAGGTTCATTGCACTTTAATTTTCTAAACCTTTATTTTCTCTCTATAATTGATTTTTAGTATTTTTTGTGTTTGGTGGTGTTCGTATCTCGCCTTTCATCATTATTTGATCTTAGTTCTGGACGTGTTCCCTAATGAGTTGTAAATGTACCATTTTTTTAAATAGCGCTATTCGTTCCTTATCTTTTATTTTATGCCTTTGGTTATGGTTTCGTTTGGAGGATCTTCTCACCTTCTCGATTGAAGTGGATCACAGAATCATAGCCATTCATCCTCGGCTTATTAATAATGGGATATATCGTAACTTTCAATGGTTATTGTTTGATGTTAGCCATGGATCAGGCCACAATTTTTTATGTATTTCGTTTAGAAAAAAAAATTATATACCGGCTTGACGTTCTTTACTTTTTCATTGGAATTGATACTCTATCAACGAAATGATATTTTCCATCATTTTATTGTGTTAATGTCATCCATCAAGGGATTTGGATTAATACTTGTAATTAAAATATAACGCAGGGCGAATATACTTTGCGTGTATGCAAAATTCGAAGGTAAAATATTATCTTACACGACAAGACATTAGGTGTGGCAAACCGACTACCGGTGATACCTAGCCAAGTGAATGGTACAAAGTAGCAGTGTAAAGAGTAAAAGGTAATAGCAGCATGTCTGTCACTTGTTGGCATTGTTAGTACGACTGTGGTGCTCCACTTGGTTCTGATACCAAGTCTGGACTGGATGCAAAGTTGTGGCGGAGTATTGACTGCCCTGGCCACTGGATTCACCCCATTAATACCTACGTGATGTGCTGTAACTCCTTCAACCACAGAAAAAAAACCAATCTGCCAGAGCTCAAAGGTAGATTTGGGCATAACTACCAACTAGATCGTGGCTGATGTACCTTATCTCCAAAGCATTTTAGAATTTTGAAAAAATCACATTTGCATCATTTCAGGGTGGAGTCGAAATAACTTTTGCATGCACAGGGATGC